>JAABLL010000192.1:0-19808 GCA_012295475.1 Phytophthora gonapodyides | reverse complement strand
AGCCTGTGCCAGCGCAAAGTGAGGCTTGGTGCTGGGGGCTGAAGGTGGTGTGTGCGGGGTTTCATTTTTAAACTTCCACCAGCCTATTTGGCGAAACGTGTGCAGCTTCCCACTCCAACAGTAGAGCCCTCGTGCGCAGCAGAAACAGAGCCGCCGGCACCTGCTCGCTTGTGCCCGCCCCACTCCGTCCGCGACCGTCGAAGCAGCAGCGCTTCGGTACACGTGTAGCACTCGACCGCCAGGAACAGGCAGTCATCATGGGACTCTGTGCCTCACAGATGACCGACAATGATCGGGTGGCGATGGCCAAGTCGCGCGATATCGAAGCCAAGAACGAGGAGGCCCACCGCGTGGAGCAGGAGAAGGTCAAGCTGCTTCTGCTAGGAGCAGGCGAGTCAGGCAAGAGTACGGTCTTCAAGCAGATGAAGGTGCGTGCACAAGCTGTGCTTGAGTCTGATGTCTTCAGGAAAGCTAACTCCGTTTTCTCTTCAGATTTTGTACGGCGCAGCGCTCACGGAAGAGGAGAAGCGGCACTGCACGCCAATTATCTATAACAACGTCGTGACGTCCATGAAGATGCTGATCGAGCAGTGCGCGGAGATGAAGCTCAAGGGCGAGGTGGTGTGCGTACAGGACTTCGAGGACATCCGGACGTTGAGCGACGAGGCCGAGGTGAACCCCGTCATAGGCCAGAAGATCAAGAACCTGTGGACGGACCCGGGCGTCGTGGCCACGTGGAACCGGCGAGCCGAGTTCCAGATCATCGAGTCGGTCAAGTACTACTTCAATGACCTGGATCGCATCATGCGCGACGACTACGCCGCCACGCAGCAGGATATGCTGTACGCCCGCGTGCGCACGTCCGGCATCGTAGAAGAGCGGTACCAGATCGACGGCGCGACCTTCGTCATGTACGACGTCGGCGGCCAGCGAAACGAGCGGAAGAAGTGGATCCACTGCTTCGAGGACGTGACGGCCGTGATCTTCGTGGCGGCGCTGAGCGAGTACGACCAGTCGCTGTACGAGGACGCGTCCACGAACCGCATGATCGAGGCCATCACGCTGTTCGACGAGATCGTCAACAACAAGTTCTTCCTCAACTCGGCCATGATCCTGTTTTTGAACAAGAAGGACTTGTTCCAGGACAAGATCAAGAAGGTGGACCCCAAGACCGTCGAGGTGTTCAAGGACTTCCCGGGCGGCATCGGCGACTACGACCTGGGCGTGCAGTACTTCCTGGGCAAGTTCATGGAGATGAACCGCCAGCCCGAGAAGGAGATCTACCACCACGTGACGTGCGCCACCGACTCGCAGAACGTCCAAGTCGTGTTCAACGCCTGCAAAGACATTATTTTAAAGCAGAATATCAAGGGCTCCGGCTTCATGTAGGCAGCGCAAGGCACACGACGAACGAACCTGTACGACCAGATGGAAAGCGCACGTCGACCCAGGACCGTCGAGGAGCGCGTGGAGAAGCGAGAGCGAGATAAGCTTATGAGCGCCAGCCCAGCCGACACCCCCCAGCGCTTTCCCCACCTTGTACTAGCAGTTTGGTAGGGACACAACACGGTGGGGGAAGACTCGGACAAGGAAGGAGTGCGTAGAACATTTTATATACATTGACACCATTTCCCATTTAACCTCCGCACTTTACCACTGCATACACCACGTACCGACGCAATGCTGGTGCTAATAAGCGGCAGTTCGGTCCATTGGAGCTCGCCAGCGCCGCCGTCGGGATGCCGCTGCTTCGACGGGGTTTGCCTGCTTTGAAGCTCCAGCTCACCTTCGCGCCAAAATAGCCCTACCCTCGAGTTCATACCCGCCAATCGGATTCGTTTTACGTTCTCAACCGCCAATGAAAAGGCTTTGCATAATATTCCGCCAATCACAGACGTCGAAGCGAGCCGCGAGCGAACCCGCGTAATTGCCGGGTGGGATGGACGGGGAGCTTCCGGCGGAACTGCGTCTGTAGCAAAAGCTCATTCCTCAATTCACCGAGCAATTCCAACCCCCCAAACAGCAGCAATGGCGAAGACTCCCTCGAAGAAGGCCGCGAAGACGGTCGCCAAGTCCGGCAAGGGCAAGGGCAAGGGCAAGAAGCGCGTCGAATCGTACTCGACCTACATCTACAAGGTGCTGCGCCAGGTGCACCCCGAGACGGGCATCAGCAAGCGCGGCATGTCGATCATGAACTCGTTCATCAACGACATCTTCGAGCGCATCGCGTCGGAGGCCGGCAAGCTGTCGCGTTACAACAAGAAGTCGACGCTGTCCTCGCGCGAGATCCAGACGGCCGTGCGCCTCATGCTCCCCGGTGAGCTGGCCAAGCACGCCGTGTCGGAGGGCACGAAGGCCGTGACCAAGTTCACGTCGGCTTAAGCGTCTGCAGCCCCACTCTAGCCTCGGATCCTCGATTGTCGGGTCTTCTGAAGCGCGTCGTGTGCCTTGCGCAAGCGGCAAAACCTAGTCGACTGCTGTTTGCGCTGCCTTCCTTGTGGAGCAGCGCAGCAGGGTCGCACTCTTCATTCTGGTGTTTATTAACACCACCCTTTGCGAAAGATATTTAACGAGGTAGCTGATGTTTGACAATACGTTGCTTCTTAGTCTTGGCAGTTGATGTGTTTGGCAGACTAGCTAAAGATACGCTTCGATGATCGACAGCAGTCAGCGGTTTAGCGCGACAATACTACGTAGTATGATTCGACTTGTACTTTTAGGTCGTCAATGTTGTGCTGCTGGTGTCTTGTTACATGCACGTGTTGAAGCTGTTACCAATATCGATGCACTTAAAGTGGTGGTTTTGATCTTCATTTTCCCGCTGCTGTGAAGTCAGGCGCAATTGCAAGCGGAAGAGGTGAACAAGCTGCCGCTGGCTCTGCAACTTATCACCGCTCAGGTGCTGAGTAACTTTCCTCTTTAGCTGTACAATTCTCGCTGCCAGGGCTTGTTACTTTGCCATGAGACGGCGCTGCTGTAGATTGAATTCGGCAGACCCACTGTCCAGCAGCTGCATCATGGAGCTCTGCTACCGTGCAAATTGCAAGTTAAGTCGCGCACGTAAGGCCCAAGCACTCTGTGGTGACCTCACTGTGGTGTTTGCATACCGGTAAGCCTTATATTCAAGCAATCGCACCTGGTTCAAATGCAGTGCGTGCCGGAGGTACCATGCACGTGTCATGCATGGGCAACGCGCAGCACCAGCACCTTCAATTGATCTCGTAGCCTGTGCGAAATGGTCATCTTCTGCAAAAGCAACTGGAAAAGCTTGTACATGTAGGAAATGAATGGATGATCACAGCAGTTTTTCCTACCAGCCTTGACTACGCGATGCTGGACCCGTCCATCCTCCAGATAGCTAGCGTCAAATTCGTCGCAGGAATCTGCAAATTGAGCATAGATGATCTTGATGTCTTCAAGATGCTCCACTTGGTACAGAGGGTCGAAGAGATGTCCGCGGGGAACAAAATTCACGACCACCTTGCGGTCAACTACATGTAGAAACTTTTTTCTGTAGAGCTCTGCTTGCCGAGCTGCAGCAGTGATCTCCGATTCGCGTAGCTGATTGAACTTGAACTCATACGCGAGTCTGGTGCGATGAATAAGGAGGATATCGGCACTTGTTAGGCTACCAGGAGTTTTTACCTCAGCATATGTTAAGCCTTTTGATAGCGGCATCTGCCGCATGATGTCGCGTGTCGTTGCGAATAGCTCAAAGTCTCACTCGGAGAACGCACGAATTGGGGTGATATGCGTTGGGGCCTGAAAAACTGAAGTGCAACGCATAAGAGCTCCAATGGATCCTCTGTGTATGCAACTTGCTTGATTTCTCGCACAGGAACATCATTCAGGGCCTGCAATTCAACTTGAATGCGGCTGTAGGTATTGTTGCATGCCGCCAAATAACCTGCGAACGCATCCACTTTGAACCACCGCTCCCACTCGAGCTGCTCAATTGAACATTTGTCGTTGTCCGCCGTGAAACGAATCATCGACCAGAAGACGCCAGGAGCACCACTTAAATAATTTGAAATCGCGCGTCGAACCGACTCGGAAAACTGAAAACGTGGTTCAATGAGTGTGAAGAACGCGTTCATTTGCTCGAGCGAAAAGCGATCCACTCTGACCAGGTGGCCGACGTTGAAAGGACTCGACTTCGTGTCACCGCGAAAATCCCAGTTGTGATACACCAAGTCGTGGCTGCCAACGCCAAGAAACCCACAGAAAAAAGGTGCTGTCTTCCTGGTGTGAAGTACGGCAAGAAACTGTTTCGCCAGGTCGTTGTTGTCAAAGGTAAAGTCCATTTTATCCACGATGAGGCAAAAGCGACGTTGTCCACGAGTTGCCAACTTGATGAACGATCTCCCGTCCAGACACACACTGCTAGAATCGATGCACTTGCCCAAAGAAGCCCAGAACGTAGCAGCGTCTCGAACATCAGATTTCTGCAGATCGATAGCAATGCAATCGACATTGACCACCCGCGGATCCGTGGCCACCCAGTCCGCAATGCGGTTCGCTATGGTCGTTTTCCCAAACTGCCGAGGGCCATACAGCAGATACAATGGGTGGCCGCGCATTGCCAATCTTGAAAACCGGGCTTGGATTTCGATGAACGCATCAATGGTTTCCATCGGAACTGAATAATCATCAACCTGTAGTGGTCCTGCAAAGGCGACCGTATTGCGCTCCACCCTGCGCTTCTTTGACTGAGCAAACGCGGGAGACTCGAAAGGTGCTGCTTGTTCTTCAGTTGGAGCCACCACCAACGCGTGAACTTGGTTCGTACCCGGTGTAAAGTTGTCTCTAAACTCCTTGAAATTCTTAAAGCACAGTAAGGTGTTGTCCATCTGAACGAAGTGTTGCGGGGTTCCGTTCTCATCAAGCATCACAGGCTCCGCACCATGTAGTGTTACAGCTGCCGTGCCATCCTTGTCCAACCACGCGTTGCCTTTCCTCGCCAGGAAGAGCTGCAGGTCGACTGCCGCACATTTGATCCTCTTTAGCATCTTCTCTCTGATCACCTTTTTCAAGAGGCCCACTCACTGCCTCGTCCGTCTCGATGATCACAGAAGACGCTGCCTTCTACAACCAGCGCGTATTGCAGTGTCAATCAACTCCACCATATTTCTTCGCGTCGGGAGATTATCTGATGAGATGAGAGAAAGTGAAGGCCACGATTTCTCCGAACTTCCGACGATTTCTCCGAACTTCCGACTCGTACATCAAGAAGGAATGTGACCACCCGAGCAGCTCTTACGCTCAGGTGATCGACAGTTGACAGGAAATGAGATCGGTTTTGAATCAATACCAACCGTGAATGTCTTGCTTTCTGCAGAAATACTGTTGATGCTGCTCTACAAGATTATAGACTTTGTGTCCTGCATACACCACGTGTAGAAGTTGCACAGAGGAGGTTTTGGCTCATTTTTTCATGCTTCAAGCCCTTTCCGGCCGACGTAGAAGCAAGCACCAGTACACACAAGCAAAACTTGCGCTACATGTACATGTATGTACATGTACCCTGTCACTGCAATTACTTGTGGAGTGAACGAACCTTTTCGAGGCGAAATGAGCTTTGTTGCATCTTCAGCGCCATGACAATTCGTTCGTGGCTGCCTGCGATCACCAGAAGCGTGAGCCACTTACGCCCAGAAGTGGCCGGCAAGCACGCTGAGAAAGCTCCTCCCACGCGCCTTGTCTGTCCACTTGACATTGGCAACGCACAGCCCCACACGACATTGGGCACTCACAGGCAAATGAGGTCAATCAATCTCGTGGTCTGTACAACATGGCCAAAACCAATTGGTACAGTTGCGATAATCTACCGTATTTTCCATGGTTGGCAACTTGGCACGCCACCACAGCCCCGCGTTGGCGTGCGCACCAGCAGCTCCGTTCCAATCTGATCACCAGCCGAGCACCTTGCAGATGGATGCTTGTCATCAGCTGGCCAATACGGCATCGGAGTGGTAATCGCCGACTCCATTGGAAGTGTGCTGTGTATCCAAACCACGCGACAATCTCGTTCGCGGATCCCCTTTTTCCGACCTCAGTGAACCTGCACTGTCAACGAGCTGCTCAGGTCCAAACAACTTCGCCGTTGGGAAGTCTCTTAGCGCCAGTCGTCGCTGGGTGCCGCTTGGAGACATCCCCATTGCGACACCTCCTTCTCCATTGTCACTTCCCCGATCCCGAAATTCGACTTTCACTTTGCCTCGTCTCTCGCACAAGTTGAATTTCCGCAGATCCCTAAAAACGAAAAAATAAATGTAGAGACCAGAGACTGACTCTCACAAAAACACAAATCATCACGAGGTGCGAGCGTCGCCTTCTCGCGCCCAGCTCGCCCTCCGTCTCCGCTCCTCACTCCCGTATAGAGCGACTAGCTCCTCCGTCCCGCTCCGCATGACGCCGCCCGACTTCCTCATGCGCGTGCCGCCGCTCAAGCTGCACGTGCGCAACGCCACCCAAACCAACGGGGAGCCGGCCGTGGTACGCTCACTATCAGTCGAAGCCTTCCTTCGAAACCTCATCTAACGTGCTGTTGCTACGATCCTGTCAGTACGAGCTGTTCTGCCGCTTGAACAAGACGCGGGAGAAGCAGGACGAGCCGCAGCAAGTGCTCCAGTGGAGCCTCTGGAAGACGTACGAGGAGTTCCAGGCCTTCGACGGCCAGATACGCGCGGCGCGCCAGTCCCCGTTCGCCAAGATGATGGTCACGGTGGCCTTCGCGCCGGGCCACCGCGTGCGCGCCTTCTTCCACCAGGACCAGACCAACAGCTTCCTCGAGAAGCGCCGCGCCGAGCTCGACTTCTACATGCAGCGCGTCATGCTCTTCCCGGACGTCGCCGAGTTCTCCACGCGCGGCGGCTGCCGCGTACTGGCTGATTTCATCGGTGCTGAGCAGTTCATGGACTGCAGCGGCCTGCTGGGCCCGCCGTCCCTCAGTTTTAACACTTCTGGAGTCTTCTCGTCCTCGAGAGGCTTGCTACGCGACTCGACGGACTCGGATAACCGCGCGTCGGCTGTCAGCGCTGCTGGCGTCGAGGACAAGGTGAGCTCGCGCAGGAAGATGTGCCGCTTGGAGATCGAGGAGGAGCTCGCGTTGCGCGGCGGCGCGCACGAGCTCAAGCGGTTCAAGAAGCGCGCGCGCGTCTTCCGCAAGGAGAACGACCCCGTGGCGGCTGCCGACCCGTTCGTGGAGTTTTTGCACAAGGAGTTCGAGCCTGAATTCGCGCTGTGGATCCTGCGCCGCTTTGTGCGCTCGCTGAAGAGCGCTGAAAAGCGGGAGGCGCTTTGTGCCGCTGGCGGCGTTTCCGCGGCGTCGATTGACGCTGAAGATGTGGACGACAGCAGGTCGCAGCGCCAGAATCGCCGCCTCAGCGTGCAAGACGACGTAGAGGCGGACCGCCGCTCCAAGAAATATGGTACGTTTGGCGCTAGAGTGGAGTCCTGGGCTTGGTGTGGCGGCCGCACTAACCTTCGTTCGTTTCTTGCTGTGCCATTACGGAATCACCGCCAGCAGAGCAAAAGATGCAGAGCTTTTCCAGCAGCCAGACGGGCTCAGACCGACGCATCAGTGACCCTGCTGTCCCTGGACGCGCCTCGCGGAAGAAAGCCAACCGCCAGATCCTGGAGCGGGTGAACGCGCTTTCACGCGGCGAGGCGCAAGTCGTGGGCGAGTTCAAGCAGGCGGCCAAGGCACTTGGCAACCAAGAGATGAGCGGCCAGGCTTTCGTCGACTACCTGCGCTCAACGTTTGGCAAGCAGCAAGCCGAGGAATTGCTTGAGCTGGTTGTCGAGGTTGTTCCGCAGCCTCAAGTGCAGCAGGAACTGCGCGTCGCCTTGNAGCCACTTGTGCCTTCCTACCCAGCGCTGCCCGAGAAAAACCAAAGACAGCAGACCTGAGGACCCTCCGGATGGGTTTTGCTACCCGGGAACATACCAAGCTCGGAAGCTTTTTACGGATCGCGAGCCTGGGGACCGCCACGTCGCCAGGGCTTGCGAGATCAAAACCTGCAGAACGAAGGTGGCGATAGAAGCTGCCGCCAGAATTTTTAAGTGTACAAATATTCATAAGAAACTTAATGTCCATTGCATTTGATCAGCTGATGATAGCGTCGATCTGGAGGACGAGTTCGCGAAGCTTCTTGATCTCAAGATTCGAGCCGATGCCGTTCTTGAGCAGGTTGGCGAAATGGAGCTTGGAGTATTGCGTCTTGTTCGCTTTGACCCATTCGAGGAGCTCGTCCTCGTCGTAGTAGAAAGCCTTGACGTAGCTGCCCACATACTCTCGGCCACGAGGAACCGTGCGGGAACTGATGTGATTGATCAGGTCGAGTCCATTTTGGAGCGCATGCAGGTCCAACAGCATGAGTGCACGGCCCTGAGGGGTGGGCTTGGAGACGGTGGAAAAGGCCTGCAACAGCGTGTCCATGATGGTTTGCACCATTGCTGCCCATATATCTTCCCGCGCGTCCATCGGAATGGAGCCGTCCGCCAGAATCTGCAGTCCTCCCCACGCTTCTCCACACTTTTGCACCAAGTGTACGATGTACTCGTTGTGCTGGTCGCTGATGTAGGGGATGTCCCACGACACAGCAGCCACCGACTCCAAGAGCGCTGGAATGTCCACGAGTCTCGTTGCGATCGTGCTGTACATGAAGCTACGAAGCTCCCGGGTCATCGTGCGATTCCGCTCGTAGACCTCGTCCATGAGGCAGAGATATCGATCAGGAAGGTACGAGCGAGCGGCTTCCTCGATGGCATTCAGTAGCCTGCACTGTCCCACAATTGCCTCGCAGGCGATTGAACGCTCGGCCAATGCGTACAGGTTGCTTTCGTCCGCATCCTCAACGGCCACAGGCGTCCGAGTCACCTTGCGCAGTGTGACTTTCCTCGACATTGGAGAGTTTTGCTGCTGATCTGCTCTTCCATTATCGGTCGACGAAGGGAAGATCAGCGCGGATGACTGAAGCAGCACTTCACCGGCGTTGATTTCGTCTGCGATGCGGCAAATTCCAGTGCGCAGACCATTCCACCTTGTAGCATCGTTCTTGACCAAACTCCCGCCTTTACCTCGGAAAAACTGGGTGATCTCTTCAGCTGGGATGAAGTTGGTGAAGACGGCGTACAAGTTGAACTCAAACAGGTTGTTCAACGAGCGAAAGACGTCCCAGGCAATGTGAGGAAGGTGCTCCATCATTTTCAAGTAGACACCGCAGAGCCTAGCAGCCACAAAACGTAAGTAAGATCCCTAAAAGTGTTAGCATCATGCAGTACGTACCGAACGAAGCCCGCTAGACTCGATGACGTCAGTACAAACTCTGACTCGTTAGGATCCATGACGGGAAGCGCTTGATTATCACCAGCACGCGGCGACATCATATCGCCGGAACTTCCGGCACGCTTCGCTTCACGTTGAAAGCGGATACCTTGCTTCATAGAGAGCCACTCCATCGAGTTGGCAGCGCTAAACGGGTTGCCTTCCGAGTGAAACGAGGGGAACACGCGTCTCGAATAAATAGGGTGGACGGCAAGGTCTTCGCGAACTTTCCGCTCAAAGAAGTATCCGCTCCGCTTCTCGATCAACCGGAGGAGGCCTGCATTGTCGTCGCCGTCTGTGGTTGAAGCTGTGACCCGCAGCCAGTTTTCCGTGTCCAGAAGCATCCGCGCCAGCTCGATGTTGTCGTCGTGAAAGGTGTGCAAGTACTGCTCACATTTGACTCGAAGAACGGATCGAATCCTACAATAATGCAACGTTAGTGAGTTGAATACTTTGCCCCGCTGCCCAATCGCACAGCAGCACAGTGTACTCACTTGGACGAAGGAGCTCCAGTGAACTCCTCCCCGATTTCGGTAAACGTCGTCGTCGCAAGTGAAAGCGCAATAATATGCTCCATCTTGTAACCTATCACCAGGAAATCATACGAGAGTGTCAGTAAAGCACAATTAACGTATCCCGAGCAGATAATGATGCCCTCACCGTATGTCATGTCCAGCTTTTCAATCATCTCCAGCACGTTCTGCTGAATATTCTCCCACACAATTTTGCGATATCTCAGCAGGGTCATGCCCGTATCGCACAGAACTTGATCGTACATAGATCTTTGCGAGCCACTAGCGTGAGTGAGTCCTCTTGCACGGTGTGGAGATTCGGATCCCTTTGATCGACCGCTGCCACGTTCGTGCTTGGAAGAGTGAGTGTGATGGTACCCCCTTTCGTCATGTTCATCTTCTTCATCCGTGTCGTCGTCGTCGTCATCATCATCATCGTCGATACCGCACCGATGAAGGTATGCAGCGTCTTCGTTTAAGGAATTGAACGGATCTCGATGCCACTGAACCAACAGGTAGTACGTATGCATCAGGTCTGTGAGGTGCTCATAGCATCTCTTGACGCTTTCGACGGTTTGAGAGGCCGGTGTCAGCGCTGCGTCTGCCGGCTCCCCGCTTTTGCTTGCGTTGTTGTCTTTGACGAAGCTGCTCTGCTTCCCAATTCTGAATTTCTTCGGCGACACGGCCTCAAACACGCGACGCATGAAGTCACTTGTCATGTCGTCGATGGAGCGCACAATGATTTCAGGGATATTGGAAAGCACTTCGTTCAGCGTGTACGACGAGAACTCGAAGCCGAGGTTTTCAGAGTGATCCGCGAGTGTGATGTACGCCTGAAGTAGCTCCTTGTACTCGAGGGGATCAAAATGGCCGGCAACTTTCCGTAAAGACTACACCGCCGAAAGAAAAGGTAAGAAAACCCTCGATCTACCACGGCGAATAGCTAGGAAGCAAGTGCGAACTCACCTGGTCGAACTGCTCCCTCAGCTTGGGAATGAAATCTTGCATACGTAGTCGGATCTCCTCCAAAATAGTCAGCCCTTGCAACTCCTCCCGCGACAGCCCCTTGCGGAGACCAACACAAATGTCCACCTGCCACCACAGCATCAGTACACACACGCGTGACCCAGAAAACAAAGCGGCACTTACCGCGGTAATAAATCGGTGTTCTTGGAGGGCTGCATTCATCTTCTCTTCTTCGTCAAAGAAGTGGACGATTTCCGATCCAAAGTGGACGATCTGATCATGATAAAAACACGGTAAAGATGAGAACCGACTCTGCATGATCCCCAAGAAGCTCACACAAAATAAATGTTACCTCGCTGACACGATCCCTGTTTCGCTTTGTTTTCACAATTTCCAACGAGCTTCACACAAGGTAGAGCACAACCAAATCAGAATCAGCACCAGCATTTAACCCAACGATAGGCAAGACAAAGAAAGCAAAGCTCTACCTCATGATGAGGTCGTTCTTGGCCGTCGCGAGCAGACGCCGTCCGTTTTTGACGTGGATCTGCGCGCGCACCAGGTCGAGGTCCACCTCCTGCACCACCTTCATGCCCTGGATAAGCGAATTGTAGTTGGCGCGCACGTCGTCCTGCAGCTTGGTCAGGATCACGTCCTTGGCCACGTCCACGGCGCTGATCTCCGTGCGCAGGAACACGTTCAGCTCGTCCTTACTGTCCGGAATATTTTCCTACATCATCCACCATCATTATCAGCCCCAAGCTCCACAACAGCAGGCCTTTTGTAACTCCATCCGCACCAGCATATAAGCCACGGGGTCGAAGCTCTCGGTGAAGAAGCGCGCGTCCAGCGCGTCCAGCACCTCGTCGTCCGTCTGCGGCACCAGAACCGACATGGCGCGGGCTGAGCGCGGCGTGGGCAGGAAGCCGGGCGACAGCAGCGCCGAGTCGGAGTCCGTGGGCGAGTCTTGCGAGTTCCGCGGACTACGCCGCATCTTCGGGAACATGTTGCGCGGCAGTCTGGCCATCCACTTGCCGTCCTTGAGCGCGGCCAGCATGGGAAGCTCGTCCATCATGTCTCGCAGGTCCAGCGAGCGCTTGGGCGGCGCCACCATGGCCACCGTCACGGGCAGCGGCGCCTGTAGCTCGTCCATCACCAGGATATTCCGCAAACTGAGTCGCGATCCATCAAAAGTCTGATACCGCATCAGATCTGATCACCTGCAGTAATGCATACTTGTCAAACAAAAACAACGATCCGATACGACAGGGGAATATACATTTTCGCAGGGTGAACCCGACGCGGCATTCTCGAAGTGCACACCAAGCCAAGCGATGGCTAGCGTGACCGTGACGGAGGGCGCGCCGCACGCGCCGTCGGCCGAGACGCAGGCGCGCGCCAACGAGCTCAAGACGAAGGGCAACGAGTCGCTGGCCCACTTCCGCTTCGCCACGGCCGTGGAGCTGTACACGCAGGCCATCGAGCTGTGGCCCACCGCGATCTTTTACGCCAACCGCGCGGCGGCCCACGTCAAGAGCGAGAGCTACGGCCTGGCCATCGATGACGCATCGGCCGCTATCGATCTGGAGCCCTCCTACGTCAAGGCGTACTACCGCCGCGGCTCGGCGCAGCTGGCGCTGGGCCACCACAAGAAGGCGGTGAAAGACTTCCGCCTCGTGGTGCGCATGAAGCCGCAGGACCGCGACGCGCGCTCCAAGCTCAAGCTGTGCGAGAAGATCATCAAAGAAGCGGCTTTCGCGGCCGCCATCCAGTCGGAGCGCAACCTGCCGCTCTCGGAGACTATTGACGTGACCTCGTTGGTGGTGGACCCGGCGTACGACGGCCCGCGGCTACCCGAAGACGTGGCGCTGATCAAGCCCGACTTTGTGGTGGCCCTCATGGACCGCTTCAAGCGCGGCAAGCTGCTGCACCGCAAGTTCGTGATCCAGATCCTGCTCAAGCTCAAGGACATGCTGTGCGCGCTGCCGTCGCTGCTGCGCATCTCGCTGCCCAGCGACGACCCGGACGCGCACTTTACTGTATGTGGTGACACGCACGGCCAGTTCTACGACGTGTGCAACATCTTCTCGCTCAACGGGCTGCCCAGCGAAACCAACCCGTATTTATTCAATGGCGACTTCGTGGACCGAGGCTCGTTCTCGTTCGAGGTGGTCATGACGCTCTTCGCCATGAAGCTCGTGTACCCGCAGCACGTGCATTTGCTGCGCGGAAACCACGAGTCCAAGAACATGAACAAGATCTACGGCTTCGAGGGAGAAGTCAAGCACAAGTACGACGAGACGGTCATGCAGCTCTTCACCGAGGTGTTCAACTGGCTGCCTCTTGCGGCCGTGATCGAGAACAAGGTCATGGTGGTGCACGGCGGCCTGTTCACGGAAGAGAACGTGACTCTTGCTGATATCGAGAAGATTGACCGCAACCGCGAGCCACCTGAGAACGGACTCATGAGCGACTTGATGTGGAGCGACCCGCAGCCGTTCGAGGGCCGTGGGCCCAGCAAGCGCGGCATCGGCCTTTCCTTCGGACCCGATATTACCAAGACCTTCTTGGAGCAGAACAACCTTGGTGAGTTGCGCCGCGCTGTTGAGTTTCGGATCAAGTTCATAATTGTTAACTGTGCTGGCGTGACTTTTGATGACAAACAGAGTTGCTGGTTCGCTCGCACGAAGTCAAGGACGAGGGCTATTTGGTAGAGCACGACGGAAAGTGCATCACGGTTTTCAGTGCGCCGAACTACTGCGACCAGATGGGCAACAAGGGAGCGTTCATTCGCTTCGAGAAGGACATGCAGCCCCGGTTCACGCAATTCGTCGCTGTGGTACGTGGAACTCGATGCGTCTCTCTTGCAAAGTGCTGGCTAACATGTAGGCCTCCTAATACCAACCATTGTAGGAACACCCGCCGATTCGACCGATGGCCTATGCAGGCAACATGGGCGGAATGTTCAGCTAGACGAATGCAACTGGAGGCAGGTTGGTGTCTAGATAGGAGGAAAAGCGGGGAGCAGGCATCGCACGGGCTGTTCTACGAGCCTGTGTCTTTGATCTCCCCGGTCGAATAAACGATAGCGCAGGCTTTTGTGTCTATATTTCCCGTGCTTAGCAACTGTAGAATTTATCAGCTGAACAAACGACCCATCANGATGCGGGCATTGTCTCGGCAAAACTGGGCTTGTCCATTCAGCGCGGACAGCTGACCCCGATAGAAGCGACGAACGGCATCGGGGTCGTACCCGGAGAAAAGCGAGCTGGGCGGTGGAGGCGGATCCCAGTCAGATAGTGCCGCAACGATGCAGAACACTTCGTCGCCGTTTAATTGCACCAGAGCTGCAAACAGTTCCGAAGTCTGCTCCACCACCTCCTGCGGCGCAGTGCGACTCAAGTATTTGCTACAGGAACGCGTGATTTCAGGCACAAGCTGGGTCACCGACTCGGACTGTCGGCACATCACGGTCAGACACGACAGAATTGCGAGCAATTGGCGAACCTCTTGCGTCTTCCGAGTGCCGCTCACAGCGCTGAGCTCGCTTTCCCTTGGCGTCAGAGTTCCAATAGCCGACCCAGATGATTGAGTATCAGCAATGCTTGGAGCCTCGTCCGATGACTTCGAGAGCAGCAACATTGAGCGCGTGAGCTGCGATGACGTTGAATCGGAGCCGAAATGGATGGATTGGATCTGAGACCGAAGCAATGGCCACACGCTCTCAACGAAGCGATCACCCACGAAATCGCCTGCAGATTCAGTTACAGTGGTGATGACACGAATTGCGCCGGTGACGATGGCACGGTTCTCGACACGTAATCGAGGCAGCAACTCCGGCCACATGCGCGCAACGAGAGGCAATAGCTGCTTCTGGTGCCCTGAAAGGAACCTCATGCCTTCATCGATCAAGGATAATACCAGGCAGCACGCGAGCGGATCAGACTCTACCAGGAAGTAGCCACAACGGTCCATGATATCAATGACCAACGCTCGATAGCCGGCACCTGCATCAATGCTGTCGTCCTTGTCTTGGTTGTCGTCAGGATATTCGGCTTCCACTTCATCATACTCAATTGGTAAAGCACCTTTCACACTGGGGGCTTCAGGGATGTCTGAGTCACGTGAATTGCCTTCACTTTCATCTTCTGTCTCCACGTCGAGAGCGTCAATACCGTCATTGGCCAGTACTTTCATCTCGTGGATGAAATCGTTCAGGAGCGAACGGGAAGGTGCCGCTTTATCTGATGCATTTTCACGTTGAAGTGCGGCCTCCGAGTCTTGTGCATCCTTCGCAATACTGTTCAGGAGGTTTTTCAGTGCTCGTAGTAGACCATCAACATGTGGCGAGTCTTGATACAGATCCACACTTCGAAGCAGCGACGAAGCCACCTCGTCCACCAGGGGCAAGGACGCTAGGCGAGTGTGCCTCAGCAATGCCTCGACAACAAACGCAGTCATTGGGTAGGCATCTAGCTGCTCAAGCCGAGCGCACAAGGCATCCACAAAGTAGTCCATGTTGGCTTGAAAAAGACCCTCCAGAGACTCGTATCCTGTGAAGAAATACACCTTCTCCAACGCAGCCAGCGCTGCACGTTCCACTTCGACACTGTGCGACCCCAACTGCTCGACAAGCGGGTAGAGCACATGAAGCAGGAATATCTTGAACTCTTCACCAAGAATCTCAGCACAGACGCCAACGCACTCCACCATTAGCGCACGTTGCGATACGAGAGCTTTACTGGAAGGTCGGTTGGGCGGCGAATTGTGCTCCTCCCAGGCCTCTAGAGCCAACAAGTCATCCAGAATGAGTCCAATAAGATGCACGTCCACGGATTCATGAGTTTGCTGTGTCGCTCTCTCCTTGTTAGAGCAATACGCCCGTAGGAACTCATTTAAAACCAGCACAGCTTCAGCACCACCGGCTTCGATGGAATTCGTATTCGCCTCGGATAGTATCGCGAATGCGCAGTCGATGAAACCAACGGGCGTTGACACAGCTCCAATGTCACGCAGCATCGTTAGCACCTCACGAACTGAAGCTTCCTCATTGAAAAAGCGCAAGCGCTTTTGGAACTGAGAGACCACGACACCAACTGCGGTGATATCATTGCTCGTATCAGCTTCTGCTTGGCTTGGAAGCATCTGGTGTACAACCAACTCAATGTCAAGCGCAGCGAAAGACACGACTCGGCAAAGCGAGGCGTATGTGGTCTCCATCGACGCGTCCAGATATGGAGTGAGGTCAGCCCCTAGAAATGATACGTATCCACGAAGCGTTTTCACCAAATGGATCTTGGTTGCTTCGTGCTCGGTAGAAAGCTTCAGCACAAGTGTAGATAGCAGCATTTGGAAACGATCCGCCATCTCTGGTAGCAACTGTAAACGCTCTTCCGAAGAAAGCGCGGACATTTGCAGCTTCTGAAGAACTTTTCCAGCTTCTTGAGTAACCTCGTCAATGTCGTCGCCGTGAAGGACAAGGAGCTCATCATAACACCGGAAGAATGATACTCGGAGCGCTTGTCGGCACCGCGACATGACGGTACCACAAAGTCGGGCCAGGGCACAACGAACTCGCCAAGAAGAGCGCGGCAACCCGGTGCTGGTCCCAGCAGCAACGGCCGTAGCACTGGCAGCAAACATGCGTGAAAGCAGTAGGTCCAAGTTTACAGCAGTCGTCTCAAGCCACTCGTCATTGCCACTTGAATGTGCTTCCAACAATTCATCCCGCTCCGCAGTACCCGTTTTCTTGGCAGCATTTGCTACAGCAGACTCTCGGATTGCTTCCAGCGTAAATCGCTTGTGCTCCTGCTTTGCTCCACCCTCCGGTAAATGCTCATCACCAATGCAGAGATCCAGAGACGTTGCTAGGCACTGCAACGCGGCAACGATCACTTTCGACGCCTGCTGCGGAGCATTGGCACTTTTCCACAATCCAGCCGCGACGCCAGGCAAGTACTGCCTCAGCGTCGACGGGTCACGAATGAAGAACATCACACGCTTCAGCACCTCGATCGCTTGCAATGCAGCCTCTCGGCATCGATCCCGTTGCGCCACATGCAGCAGCGACGCCACCAAGTACGCGAAGAAGTGCTGCTGGTCCACTTGAAGCTGCATCGGCTGTTTGGTCTCGTTCTGCTCTTCTTCATCCAAAAGTTCACGCAGACTCTGCAGAATTGCAAGCCTCAGCTCTTCCGGCTGAGTAGCAAGTGTCACACTACCAGGAACTTCTTCACCTCCATCGCTAGCTTCTGGCGGGGGTGGTAGATGCAGCACGCAGTTCTGCACGAAGCTCAGTCTCCGCTGCACGTGTCCGGCGTTGCTGCCTGTCATACGAGGCTTACACCTTCTCAATGCCCGCGCAAAGACCTGGAACGCTCGTTCATGAAGCGTCGAAGAGGACGCAGCTAGCACGAAGTCGCCCAGCAGCTTGTGTAGCGAGAGCAGCACCAAGTCGTCCATGGCCGCGAATCCAACGAGAGAGACATCCCTTGCCGGCGTCTGAGCGCTCTCCACGCGGTCGTAAAGTGCAACCAGCTCTTCCAGAACATTCTGCAGCTCCTTGCAGCTATCATCAGTCGGCTGGAGCTGCACAAAGCGCGACAGACGCGTGCACAGCTCCACGTAAACCGCCACCTCCGCCATGGCTGTCAAAATTGGCACTTGTGTAGCACTTGTGTTAATGTTCATGTGTAGCACACCAAACAATCACTCTTCACCACTTCACACTCTCTTCGATCCAGCATGGGAGCTCCACGTCGCACGAGGCGCGAGCAGCACGCCGCACTGGTGGCGCAGCTCGCTGCCGTCAAGCAGCAGCAGAAGGATCTCCGTCAGGACTGCGTAACCTTTGCGCAGGCACCGGCGGCCCCCGAGAAGGCGGCGGCCCAGCGCGCGCTGCGCTCTCTGCGTCAACTCACGCCCGAGGTGACGGTGCTGTGCGCGCAGACGGGTGCCGTGGTGGAGCGCGTGGCCAACGCCAACGATGTAGCCGAGAAGATGACCCGCGAGGTGCGGCGGCTAGATGTGATCCAGTCGCGTCTGGGCGTGGCGCTGGAGCAGTCGGCGCAGCTGCTGACGCTGCGCAACGCGCTGGCCGGTATCCGGCGCGCCATGCAGCAGCAGCGGTATCCGGAGGCTGCCACATTCCTGCAGACGCTCAAGAACATCGAGCAGCAGATGCCGCTGGACGTGGCGGATAAGCTGCGTGTGGAGACGATCGAGAACGACCTGAAGGGGGTCATCGAGGGCGCATTAGACGACGGCCTGAGGGCTGGGGATAGCCGCAAGGTGCAGACGTACGCGCCGTTGTTCAAGGTTGTAGGTGAGGACTACGAGGAGCACGGACTGGTGATGCTGCTGGAGCACGTGCAGAAGACGCTAGAGGAGTCGTTGAGTAAAGACAGAGACCCGCGCGTCGGGGTCTTCAGCACCCAGGAGCTCATCACGCACCTGGCCGAGGTGTTCAATCAGGTGGCCCAAGAGGCGCAGCAGCATGCCGGACTCATATCCGAGTGCTTTGAGAGGGTTCACGGCCCCAACAGATTCGTGGCCAAGCTGTATACGCTTGGAGAACAGTCGGCGGTGGCTGTGCTGAACGCGTACATGGCCCAGCGTAAGTTCCACGACCGGATTGCGAATGGATTGGAGCCTGCATCGCCGAAAGGGACGGCTCCGTTGTCTCCGTCAAACCGCAGTGGCAGCAACCGCGGGATGCAGTCTCCCCCCGGAAGTCCGAGGGACGATGGGGTGGCAGTCATGAACGAACAACTAAATGAAATGGCGCTGGTGATTCAACATACCCAGACGTACGAGCGCTTTATGCGCTCGAGAGTGGCCCAAGAGGATGACGAGGACGACGCTGAAAATGAGGGAGCTGAAGGGGGTGACGAAAAGGTTCCTGTCCTGCCGCCCATTCATGAGAGTGAGCTGGGCAAAACCGTGCAGGAGCTTGCCGGTTTCTACTGTTTCTTCGAGAACGCACTGCTGAACCAGGCTGCTCGCAAGGCCTTCCAGTGGGAAGAGCTTCATTTTTCTTCCGGCGATGGTGGCAGCGAGGATGATGGCGTCGATGGAGGAGACGGTCTCTTATGCTTCCCGATCACATCCGCCATTGATGAGATTTTCTACGTGGCTCGTAACTCTGGTCTCCGCGCGTTGGCGACGGGTCATGGCGACTGCGCGGCTGGTGTTCTCAACATGATCAACACTGTGTTGCGGGATGTTGTTGGTGATACGATGCGAAGTCGCATCCGGCACATGACGACAATCGCCAAGCTGGACAGTGCAGCGGCAGGAGATGCAGCAAGCTTACTCGCAGCCTCCTCTGCGCAACTGCGGGATCAAATGCAGCAACAGTTCGCCAAGCTCAGCAAGACGGTTGGCCCAGTGGGTGGTGTGAACACTGGTGACACTGCCGGCCAAACCCCGGAGCAGCGCAAGGAGCACGCACCCGATGTCGTACTCAACAGCTTGGAAGTTACGCCTGGATACATCGCACAATTGAAGGGCGAATTCGAGCACGAGCTGCCTGAAGCCTTTCCCGAGGTGCCCCAGCATATCCTGACCTGCTTGAATACCCTCGAAGATGCGTCAGCTGAGCTCAAGCAGCTGCTACTCGCTTCTCGGAAGAAGCTTCTCAAGCTCCTGGAACCCAATATTGCCAGCTATCTCAACAATCTGCTGTCGCCATCGTCAGCCTCGTCCGCCGCTGCGGCTTTGGCTGCATCGGCGACAGCACTTTCATCGTCTGGAGCCTCGTCGTCGAAGCGCAACGGTGTCCAGTACGAGCTGACGGAGGCAATGTTCACGTTTAACGAGGCCAACGATCCATTCGCTCACGCGTTTGTACGTGGCTTGCGCTCGCTACTAGCCGCTTTTCGCGGGAACCTGTCGCGTAGCAATTACCGTGCTATTGTGCAAGGGATCGCTCAATGCTCCGCCACCCAGCTCGAGTCTTGGTTCCTGTCTCGAGTAACACGCGTCAACCAGCTCGGCGCGCT
>JAABLL010000191.1:6275-19810 GCA_012295475.1 Phytophthora gonapodyides | reverse complement strand
GTGAATCCATCATCAACTTGCGGATATCTCCGTCTCCCTGCAAGAAACATATCATCACCTCCTCACGTTCGCGTTCGAGTTTCTCCTTTGCTGCTTTTTCCTTCGTCAGTCGCTTCGACAACTTCTGGAGAGCCTTAAAACGAAGAGCCTTGTCCGCCTCGGGAACATCCGCCGATATCCCAGTAACCCACTGAAGCTGCTCGTTCAAATGCATCTCCAAGGTCTCCAAAATGCCGTCTTGCTGCTCGATCTGCGACGAAATCATCGACAGCTTCTCGTGCGTTGCTTCCATCCTGTGTTCCTGTGACGGCTGCTCCTCTAACAGCGTCAACAATGCGGCCTTACTCCCAGTCCAGTTGTACCTAATCAGCTCAGCAAGTGCGCATGCTCGCCTCTCCTTCTCCTTGTTGATCGAGACAACCAGCTCCATTATCTGCCCATGCTGCTCCGTCGCCACGGTTTCATCGACATCTTTGATAGCCTTCACGTAGGCTAGGGCATCGTCGATTGCGGTCTCATTCATCACGATCTGTTGGTTGAGATGATCATAAGCTTCCGTTAGCTGCCGCTTCTTCGGGTCTTCCTTCACTCGGGCTTGAATTGCTCGTGCGAGGTTTCGCGATGCTTCTGTGTAAATGTCATCCGCATTCTGAAGGATGTCTCGGGCTACGTATTTTCTTGTGATAGCGTTGTCAACTTGACTCAAAGGCGTAGGCTGTTGAGAATCAACATTTATATCTGCCATCTCCTTGCCAGGATCTCGAGAAAATTTGGAGTTGGTATTGCCAAGGCGGGGGCAATTTACATGATCCTCCTTAACTTCCGTTGTCAGATTTGGTGTAGCTTTAGCTGAAAAGGCTTCTGATGGAGCACCATCCACCGCCACAACGCCACTGAGGTCGGATTCGTCACTGCGCGCTTTCCCTGTGCGTGTGTGACAACAGGTACCGGCACGACACAGCCCAACCTCCGTCTTCAGTTCCGCGACTTCTGCTTCAAGTTCTTGGACCCGGGTTATCAGGTGGGTTGCCCAACCAGGAAGCTTTTCTTCGGTGTGTGATGTGTAGATGTCGGATTCTCGATCTGATGTGCTGAGGTTGCGTGGTTTAGACTGTTCGGGAGTAGTGGATTCTTCACTGGATCGTGCAGGGGTCGTATTAGCTGGTGTTAAGTCCGCTTCATCCACACCAGTAGCGATAGGCGTTGGTTCATCGCGTGTGGTTGCAGGGGTGCTCAAGTATCGTGTCGATGTATCAGAGCCGGTGTCATTATAACCACGCTGGACTTTGTGCTCGTTGATCAATTGGTCTCGGTGGTCATCGTTGATACCGAGGCATCCACTCGTGCTTTCGTGATCGCCGTTTTGAGCATGTATTTCGCTGTTCGTGTCACTGTGCTTTCTTGTGCTTTCTTTCTCAGCGTTTTGATCGTAATTGGCCGTGTTGATCCGAGAAATCTCGCTCGATGAGAGATGCGACTCATGCTGCGTGTGTCGCTCAACATCATTACTCACCACGGGATCGATGCGTTGATGTGAGGTTGATTGTGAGGACGTAGGAGACAAAGCTTTTGGTCTGCCGTCCGAGTGCTGTGAATGGTATCCATGTGCATTACTCCGCATCTCACTCGACGGTCTGCGAGATTCGTGGTGTTCATTTCTTGTTCTTGATGCTGGGGAATGTGAACGCATCAGATGTCGAGAGCACAGGGCATTGGTTTCGCGCAGTGTTTTTCGTGCTCTCTGTTGTGCAAATTGATGGCGATACACCCGCTCTTTCAATGGGTCAGAGCGCAGCGACAGCACCGACGTGCGCCGCTGGTGAAGCCAGCGACCAAAAGCTTGATCGTATTCGTCCATTGTCTCTCCAGGAAACAATGGCACTGGGATTTTGGAGAGCTTTTCGTCTGACCGACGAGGTGCGCGCTTGTGCTTCGGTAACTTCAGCTCTTGCAGGTATTCCTCAAGAGCGAGCACGCGCGGCGCCAGAATCTCGGTCCGGCTTTTGGGTTGCAATGGCTTGACAGGGTTCCCCCGGTCGGAATGTGATGATAGCGACGCTGATCGCTGGTAAGTTGAGTGAGGTGGAAGTGGCTCTGGCTTGTGGTGGGTCGTCCGCGGGGGCATTTCATGCAGGCTCATGTTAATGTCATCACAGCTGCCGCTCGGTCTCGAGCTGGAATTCAGGTAAACAACAGGCTTCATCTCGCTCTCCGCAAAGTTGCTTGAGTGGCCGGTCGGCAAGGAACTGCGCGTTCCTTTGTCCTCCGCACGGGGTGCCTCCCGGGTCGGACTCCTAGCGCGTTCCATCGATCTGCCACGTCTCGCACGCTTTAGTTCCTGTGGCGGAGATCTCTGATAAAATTCATCATGTTCTTCGTCGATGCCGCGCTTCGGGGCCCTCGGATGCAGCTGTTTTTCCATCCCCAACGTGTTGAACGTCTTCGCTCGGTAGTGCGCGAACGAGTGCCAGAGGGATCGCGTTCTGCTAATGTCTTGTTGCACGTGCGTGAAGTCTTCGCCTTTGTCCGTGAGCCACTGCTGGAATTTTACTGTATACTGCTCCATAGTCTCCCCCGGGTTCAGAGGCACCGGAATGGCCTTGGACGCCGTCGCAGGCGACCTCTTGTGCCAGCGGTCAAGCATTTCTTGGCGGAACTCGTCCACCGTCAGTATACGCTTGGCCAGCAGTCCCCGGTCATCGCTGCTCGTACCCCTGGGGCGCGTGGCGGGGGCTACGGGGCGCTGGGGTCGTCGGGACGGCAGCGCCACGTCCAGATGAGGGGATGTCATCAATTGGTGGTAAATTTCTCTTTACTTTGCTCAATTTTCTGGGGAAAAAAACGATGCATGTATTATTATAGCGATTTGTAGTCCAAGGACCAAACATTTTTCTTAGAATCGTCGTGCGCCATCCAGCATCTCTGCCACCGACTTGCGAACTTGGTCGTCCCTCGCCACAAAGCGTGACAACAGGTTTTCCAAGTCAGTCTCGAGTTTCTGCTTCATCGCTAGCTCTCTTCTAATCTGCGCGGTCATCTTTTGAAGAGCACTGAATCGGAGGGCCCTTGGTATATCCCGAACCGTAGTTGGTATCGCGGAAACGACCTGAAGGTCCCAGCTCAGCTTCGTCTCCTGTTCTTCCAGGATGCTCTTTGCTTTGTCCATTCGCGATAAAAGTGCTGCTAGGTTTTCATGAGTCGGCCCTCTTCTCGTGTCTTCTGACGGCTTGGCATCGACGAGTGATGACAAATCGGACTTTCGCCCAGTCCAATGCTGCACTGTCACGGCTGCTAACGCCGCTGAGCGCTTTTCCTTTTCCTTGTTGACCGAAACGACAAGCTCCATAATCTGATTCTGCTGCTCCATCGCGACGGCTTCATCAGCAGCCTTGATGGTTCTCACGTAAGCTATGGCATCATTAATAGCAGTTTCGTTCAGGATGATCTGGTCGTTGAGGTGGGTATACGCCTTGGTCAGCTTTTGTTTCCTTTGGTTGTCCTTTACACGAGATTGGACGGCTTCAGTTAAACCGATCATCCCGTCGCGAAGAATATCCGCGCTCGAAGTGGTGTACATTTCCATCAGTCGAGCACGTGCTTCCACTTGGTTGACGGCGCGCTCGTTACGTTTCGATGTGGTCGCTGGGATTAGTTTATCGTTTGCTGTTTTTTCTCCACGAATCTTCGCCTGCTCACCAGTTGTTTCGCTATGGCTAGCTTTGTTGCCACAGTCTTCAGCAACGAGAGTCTCTGTCGTCTGTGTCGACAGTGTGTTTGACCCTTGCGACGGTTGTCGTAAATCTTCAGCCACATCTCCTTCAGTGCAAGCTTTAGTCCTTTGCCCTGACTGATCGCCACCCGAAGAAGAGCCTTGAATTCCGGCAGCAGCCCGATAAGAATCGATTTCCAGCTCGAGCCTCTCCACCTTCGCCTCTAGTTCCTGCACACGAGCCACCAACTTTGCAGCCCAACCGGGAATAATTTCGGTCGCTCTTGCGCTCGAAGACTTGCCAACTGTTTTAAAACCACTGCTACGTGAACGCACGATGGCATCGGCAGATTTCCAAGTAGTCGAGGCATTGCTCAGCTTTGTTTGAAAAATCGTAGCTGAGTTCTGACTTGAAGAACATTCGATTTTGTTTCCATCTGCGAGGCGTGCCAACGGCGAAAGCAAAGTTGCACAGGAAGGTTCCAGTGAGGCTGTTTCTTCCACCGTGTTGCTATGCGGATCTTCTTCTCTTCTTGCTTCACGATTAGGTTTGCTCGGGCTTATATCAAAATTCGCCTCCAGCGAATATACTTTCTCCAGCGCGAATTGGAAGCGGAGCCCTCGCTCTTTCATTGGGTCTGTGTGCAGAGATTCTAGTGATTGATTGCGCTTGGATATCCACGTGATGAATGACTGCTCGTAGTCTGCGATTGTTTCCCCTGGCGTCAACGGCACTGGGATCTTCGGTAGCCTCTCGTCTGGAACTCCGGTCCGCTTCTGTTTCAGTTCCATAATCTCCTTCAGATACTCCTCCGGGGAGAGTACACGCTGTGCCAAATATTCGTCACGAGATATGGGAAGGTAGTCCTCACACTCGCGTCGCTCTGGTGGTAAAATGTTCGGCCCACTACTGGTGAACTGCGAGTTTTTTTCCTTCCTCCTCCCCTCCTCTTCATTCTTACTCAAATGTGTTATGTTGAAAGCATTAGAATCGCGGTCGGGAGTATCCGGTCGTGACTCTTCCATCCCCATCCCGCCGTCAGGAGACATCGCGCGGGCCTCTTCCCCCTTCTCCTCTTCAATTAGTTGTGAAATCTCCACGTCATGCTCCGTCGACCGAAGGGAAACAAACGCATTTTTGGGTGAAGCGTCCGACTCGGGGCTAGTCGACGGCGTACCTCCTTCTGTCTCCTGTTCCGTACGGCACAATGTCTTCGCCGCGCCTTGAGCCATGGACAAAAGTGGTGTATCCGCATGCTCGCACAATTTCGTCGGCGGAGGCGTCGACCTGGATGGCGTAGCGCCCATCTCTTCTTTCCCGCTCAATTCAGTGTCACGCGATATCACGCATACGTTCTTCTCCATTTCAACTTGAGATGAACTCTCCACGACATGCGCCATTGACCGAACCAAGGCATACTCATTCTTGGGTGAAGCATCTGACTCAGTGCTCGACGATGGCATATTGCCCGCTTTTTCAGCTTCTAGATGACATGGTGTAGTCGCGGTCACAGCTGTGGGCGGAAGTGTATCCGCGTGCTCTCGAGATTTTGGGCGTGAAGAGTCCGACTTCAATGCCGTTGCGCCCTTCTCTCCTTTGCCACTCGAAGTCTCCAAGTTTTGAGCCGTCAATGGCAGTGGTGTGGGATCATCTGCCCTTTGCCGCTTGGACTCAACAGGGGCCGGCCCGTAGTACGAGTGTGCGTCTATCTGCAGAGCTCTTTTTTTCAAGCCGATACCAACTGCTTCGTGGCTCACTGTCCCCGATCGGATGTGGGCGTAGCTGAACCAAAAGCCTCGCTCCCGCACCGGATCTGTTTGTATCGAACTCATCGTCTCCTGCCGCGTCCACAGCCATTTCTCGAACTCCCTCGTGTACTGCCCAAACGTTTCGCCAGCCCGCAACGGAACCGGAATGTCCCTGGACGCCCGCGTCGTCCTGGACTTGTGCCATCGGTCGAGCATTTCACGCCGAAAGTCTTCCACAGTTGTTCTGCGCTTGGTTAGCAGCTCGTTCTCGGGAAAGTACCCCGCTGAGCGAGGCCCGTAGGACGACCATGACTGATGCATAACGATGGCCAAATTGAACTAATCCAGAAACGCCTCTGATTGGCTGTTTACTTTGTAATCTTCAATCAAAAAATTGGGAACTGTAGGATTAGGTTCTTGATCGCTCTCATCATAGGATACTTTCTATGAGAGGACTTGTGCAGGCCTCTTTAATTTCCAGTATTGGGACGATAAGCGGAATCTAAATCGGTTTTGCGAGGGACGATAGTAAAACATATATGAAAAACTATACTCAGTTGTGTAGGATTCCTTCAAGCATAAAACTGTTGACTGATTGATACTCGTCCTTCTCCCAGCCAATGACAGATATGGCGGACTCTACCTAGCAGTAGTCGGAAACGTTGTGGCTAACACTGTACACTACTGCAGGGTTTAAAAGCGGTCCGCACCATCTTTCAAAATTTGATGTTTCTGTGTGTGCACTGTTTCAGGCTTCTTCGATCACTGTCGTTCCCGCTACAAGTTCAAGTGCGAGGCAAAAATAATGACAGTTCGGCAATGCTCGGTTTGTTCTGTGCGTTTCGTAATTTTCTCGATTGCAAAGCCTGGTGTATTATCTGCTGCGAGAACCTAAAGGGTGGTAGCAGCCCAAAGATTGGTGCGTAGCTCGCGTAATTGGTCTCCTTGCCGTGTCAATAGTGTCGTACGGCCTTGGAGACACTAAAAGGTTGTCGACAACACTCTCATCACTCTGTTTTGGCCTGGTGGGGTCAATGTTAAAGACACTCCGACAACATCAACTGACAACATCAACCCTCACTATTCAACTGCGATGCTTTCATCAGCTTCCGAACTTCTTCATCGCCTCGCACGAAACACATCACCACCTCCAGGTGTTCTTTCTCGAGTGATTCTTTCGCTGCTTGCTGCGTGGTGATAACGTCTGAGAGCTTGCGCAACGTCTTGAGCCGAAGTGCTCTTCCCGCTCTCGTGACAGACGTCTTGATCACTCGTTTCAGATCATCCAACTGCATCTTCAATCCCTTGAGCTCATCATCTTTTTCTCCGATTTGGTGCGCGATCTCTGCGCACGTTTCGTGCTTCGCTCGACTCTTTGCCTCCGCTGAGGGCTCTCCTTCCAGTATCGACATGAGATTCTCTTTCTGCCCCGCCCAAGCGTAGATAATCAAATTAGTCAATGCAGCAGTACGCCTCACCTTTTCTTTGTTGATAGAGACAACAAGCTCCATGATCTGGATATGACGTTCCTTGGTTATTACTTCGTCCACATCCTTGTCTGCTTCCATGTAGGCACGCGCATCAGCAATTGCTGTCTCGTTTGTTATAATCTTGCTGTTCAGCTGGTCATAAGCCGCAGTTAGTCGCTGCATTTCAGGATCATCCTCCACTCGAATGCGAACGGAAGGTGTCTCTTCGCGATGAGAGTCGCTGTCTTCAAAACGAGCTCGTGCAGGTAATCCTACGCATTTTGGTCTTTCATTCCTTCCAGAACCATCTCCAGAATCGGACACCACGCTACGTTGACATGGAGCATCAGCAACATTTGCTTGGGATGCTTCAACGTCCGATGCACTGCGAGCTTTCTTGGCACAAGTTACAGCATCCGGAGGATCCTTTTCAGTTTCATTGTCAGTGGCGCCGTACGCTCCGATTTTTCGTTCAAGCGATGCCACTTTGGTCTCCAATTCATGAACACGATTGATGAGCACCAGAGCCCAGCTTGGAGCACCTTCCGGTACTGTAGCAGCTTGATCTTGATACCTCTCAGTTCCAGCTACGACGTTTGTATCACTATCTTCAGAGTGAAAGGTACTTGAGAGCTGGTTTGATAAATCCACACTGGTGTCAATTGTGCCCAGCTCCTTATCGCTTGCTTCATGCTCAAAGCCAGTTGGCGACACTTGTACTGGCGGCAGTGATCTTGTTGATAAAGTTGCATCGGCTTTTTGCGCATTCTCCTTGAAGTCAATATACTGGGATGGCGTATTTTCTGGAGTCCGAAGGCCGCTCTGCTCGCCTATGTCTTCGTGCATGTGACCCTTGCCCTCAGTAATCTCACTGCGATTAAGCTGGTGTGGTCCCTTATGACCAACATCACCAGCACCTGTAGAGATTGAACGCTCTTGTGAAGATGCAGCTACTGAATCGCCATCTCCAGCCTGGGTCCCACATTCATCATCAGGAATAAAATCCTTCTTGGTTAGCTCGGTGCTTCGCCTGGTTAGCTGCTGGCTCGCCTTAGCTTTCTCTAGCGCGAATTGACAGCGAAAGGTTCGCTCTTTTGCTGGATTGGAGCGCAGTGACGCCACCGACTGGTGATGCTGGTAGACCCACCGCCGAAATTCCTTCTCGTACTCATGCATCGTTTCTCCCGGATGCATGGGCACAGGAATCGCTTTAAGCTTCTGTTGTATTTCGCGAGGCGTTCGGTTTAGCCTCCGCTCCATGACTTCCAGTAGAAATTCCTCCGGCGTCACAATGCGTTGAGCTAGCAATTCTTCACGCGTTCGAGGAGGACCCGGTTCGTGTCCAACGCCATTCGGAGCATCTCGTAAATTCGCTTCAACTCGCACCTCCTTGTTGACGTTGTTCATGCCTTCATCTCTTGAGGAATGTTCTGGTAGGGCTGACTCTTCATCGGACCGCTGCCGCTTGCGCTCGAATGGAGCAGCTTTGTAGTTCGAGTCATAGACGTCTCTTTTCCGAGAAACCTTGTTCCGACCGGTCGACGCCAGCACGGTGGCAATTGTCCCCACTCTCAATTGTGCGAAGGAGAACCAGAAGCCTCGCTCTCGCGGCGGATCGGATCGTAGCGACTCCAAGCTCTCGTGTCTCTCTTGTAACCACTGCTCGAACTTGCGGGTGTACTGCTGCATGGTCTCCCCGTGATACAGCGGAACCGGAATGGCCTTGGATGGCGCCTCGACAGAACGCTCGTTTCTCCAGCGCGCGCTCATCTCGCCGCGCAACTCGCTCACAGTCAGCACGCGCTTGGCCAGCAAGTGACGGCGGATCTCATCGGCTAGTGACGCGAACGACATCAACGCACCACACTGAGAAAACGATAATGATATGATGCGAATTGACACGCATTTCATAAAAGCGCGTTTACACAAAATGCTTTTTTTTCGAGTCTATTTCCCGGAGTCTTGAAGCGACGCAGTTTTGCAAGATATCCATTTTTCGGGATGGCGTCTCGCCGGTACTCGACGCCGCCGCCCGAGTCCCAGCGTGCGTCATGGGCCTCGTACGATAGCTTCTTGAAGCTTTTCGCGTCGGTGGCGGACCCGCAGACGCAGAACAACCATGCGAGGCACTTGGCGCTCACGAAAAATATCCTCTACGAGAACGAATTGGGGTGCGTAGACCTCAGCTTGATAGGTTGCTGATGTAAAACAATGTACAGATGCGTTAACGTGTTGCCGACAAGGTGGAAAGTGGCCGAGTTGCCGCTCGTGGGTGACCTGCTCCATTTGTTGCGCGACAAGGTACAGGACGGGATTCCGCAGTTCGGCGAGCAACTTGTCCTGACGATCATGCGCTGTAGCAAAGTGAGCCACGCCGGCGCCATGTTGGTCTTTAAATCATTGTGCTGAGTATTGCTGTCGCACTTGATTATCCCCTTAGCCGTTCATTCGGCAGAAGTCGAACGAAGAGATCACAAACCCGAGTTTGCTGCATGGACTGCTGCCAACCCTGGCAGAGCTGCTGTCGTTTGACGACATTGACGTGCAAGTTGCAGCTGCAGAAGCGCTGAGGATGTTTGCAGCTGGTGTATGTAAGTGTTGATCTGCGGTCTAGTCGGTGGTGGATGCTCATTGTGCTCGTGCCGCCAAATAGGTTTGGCTCGACCAACCCCAAAGCCGAGAAGCAACAACGCGGAGACCAAGTCGGACGATTTGAGATTGACACCGCGCATTTTCAGTCAGAACCTCATGGAAGAGACCGGGACAGTGGATGCCATTGTGGCAGTAATGCACGATCTCTTCCCGGACGAGGAAGGGGACGAAGAGCAAGACTTATCGCAGAACCCAGAGCAGTTCGATGAGAATCGGGAACATCCTATCGATGCAGATTGGACACTTTCTGGGGAAGATCTCAACCAACAAAGTGAAGAATTAGCGGACAGTGAACAAGTGGACGTGGAGAAAAGCGCTCCTGAAGAAGTGCTTCAGGAAGAAATCATCTCCGAGGAAACTAACGACGCGCCACAAGCTGGCAGGAAACCTGCTTCTGCGCCACCAAATGAGCACAAAGGATCATCGCATCTCAACACTCGCGAGGCTCAAGAGCTGATTGAAAAGGCACAGACAAGAGGAAGTAGTGAAACTGGGCTGGTTCATGACAGCGCAGCGGTAACTCGTACCACGAAGCCATCTTCAGCTCCTAGCACAGTTCACCGCAGCTCCAAGACTAAAGAACGTCAAACCAGACCAGGATCGAGCTCTACCGTGCAAGATGAGTCGGCTGCATCGGACGGTAACGATCCAACGAGGCAGCCAGATTCTCCGTCTCCTGCACAAGAAAACAACCTCGTCGAGGAACAAATGGAGCGGGTAGTTGGCAATGTGCTTCCCATTCAGATGCGGCTGTCTGCGTTGCTCTTCCCATTGATCGACTTGTTGTACGAACTGTCGGACTATCAGCGCTGCGCTGAGGTCCTCGTTATGAGTGGAGCACTTCACTACGTCGTGTTCATCCTCGACAACATCACGAATCCACAGGACGAACTACTGCCGCTGTGTCTGGAAATTCTTTGGAATGTGCTAAAGCTCAGCCACGAGAAAATATCCACAGTCACGAAGTGTGCCACGAGGAAGGAGCTGCTGGAAGTTTTCAGGCTGCGGAATGCAGCGTTCTTCTTGGGGAATGAATTTACCTTCCTAGCACTGCTGCACGTTCTTGAGCTGCTTCTAGCCCAGGGATATCGACAGCAAGACAAAGAGATGCGCAACGAGTGCCTGATGATCATGCAACTGCTCGCAAAGAGACGTCGGTCTCTGGAGTTCTTCTACTCGACGGGGTTGACGGCGTGTTTGTTCTCGTACGCTACTTCAGCAGAACTTTCCCATGCGAAGGCGTCAAGTGGCTCACCTGGGCGTTCCCAGCAGGACAAGGCTTCTGCGACGGCTTCGGCCATCACAGCTAGCAACCAATACTACGCAACAAACAGTGACGAAGACTTTGAATTCAAGCAGATGCTGTGGTTCCTGCTCGCAGAGATCTCCTGCGATCACCAAGCAAACTTGAGCGAGCTTGAGCAGTTCAGATTTATGGAAATCTGGCTTTCTTACGCGACGGCGAACAGTGGAGGAATCACCCAACAGCAAGCGTTTAGTGGACAATTACCACGTCACAAGTACTCGACCCCACAACTCCAGTTGCTACAGTGGACGGCACTCAGCGTACTTAACCACGTCGCAGCGTTTGTCGTGGATCACTTCTACGAGATTGGAGGACACATCAAGCTTCTAGAGTTCCTCCAAATGAATATGGGCAACGAAGATGTGCTGGCCTCCGCCTGGCTCCTCATGCTGCAAGTATCGCCACCGCTTCCGTTTAATCAAACCACATTGGGAAAACTTGGCGCAGTCGAGACCGCTGTGGAGATCTTCGAGGCTCCTCCATCGCGCCACACGTTTGCTATACGCCGGAATGCAATTCTTGCGTGCGCTAGCATGTGCCGTAACGATCATGGATCCAATCGTAAGCGCTTCCGCCAGGCCAACGGGGTACACGCCCTTGTTCAACACTTGGAGTTTGATCCATCGCACTCCGTCCTTGAGGAGAACATTCTCATCGGCATCATCGATGCAGTACGCTCTTGTGTGCTTGGAGACCTTGAGAGCGAGACGGCCTTTATCAATGACGACGGAGTGCCGAAGTTACTCTCGATCCTAGCGCCTGCACCGAAGGCAATTCAACTCCAGGTATTGGCGGCTCTTGCTGAAATCTGCGTGAATCCAGCAGCAATCCCGTCCTACCAAACATGGCGGTGCGACCAGCCTGGAGAGAACTACAACGCCAGTGCCAACCAAGTCTTACTTCGCATCTACGCCAATGAAGAAGCCGCTGAAAAGCAGTTGAGCCAAGAATCCGCTGAAGAGAACGCACCATCGCAGCCGGAGAACGACCTCGTTGCATCGACTAACGTTCGTCACAGTGCCTTCCAATCCATCACAAACTGCAGAAGCCCATTCATCGTCACACCGGAAACAAACGCTGCTATCGATCCGCCAGAGCCCACGACCAGTAGACCTGAATCGCCAGCTTTTGCCCGTCTGAAAGATGCTCTTAAAGCTGCTCAAGGGTTTGCGTCAGAGAAGCAGGCAACGCGCTCTTTACTGCAGGTGGAAAGCCATCAAATCCACCCGTCTGTGAATGTCAAGGCCAAGATTTACGCAGTCCTGGCGAACGTATCCTTCGCATCGGAGGCGGAAAGCCTCACACCACGGGAGCAGGTTATGCTGGAGATTGCCAAGGAATATCCCACCTTCAAGCTGGGCGAGATGTGGCAAAATGTTGAGCGCGCGTTGCATGCCGAGGGCGTCCGCCCCATTTACGCGGATGCGCTTTACATCCGCCAGAACATCGAGCAAGCGTACAACATCTCTGTGTGCACCAAGCTGGTACAGCAGGAAGTGTTCGCCCAGTCTCGCCAGCAGACCACCGAGCGTGAGAGCGCCTTCTTCGAACAAATCCTGCGCCAGAAACACCAGGAAGCCCAAGCGGAGGAGTTCCATCGCGCTAACCGCCGGCAAAACTCCACCATGCAGCTCCATCTCGACGCCAAAAAGACTCGCCTGGAGTTCATGCGTCGGCAAGATCCGGCCGCATTTGCAGCGTATGAGAGCGAGGAGCGCTGTTTGATTCGTGACCCTCCGCCAGAATACGTGGACGAGCAAGAAGCCTTGCGAGCGCTGCAGCAGAACGAAGCGGAGCTTCGTGGTCGACTCACGACGATAATGCGGCCACGCCACCGCTCAGTCTAGCCACAGAAAACAGCAGCCGAGGCGTGACAACAGGGGAAATGCACAGGCTTGAAAAGCTGGCGATCGGTTGAGTTACTCGTCCTCCAGGTCGGCGCTTTCGGCTCGCAGATCCTCCAAAATCTCGTTGATACGAACCACGCAGTCGGTATGTTTGGCCGTAAGGGTCTGCACTGAGCGCTCCAAGAAGGCGATCGTAGCGTCTTCAGGCTCTGGCTGCTTGGACGCGTCACTCAGCCGCATCTTCTCGATCAGCACCGCGGACGTCTAACCACAGCGCACCACAGAAAGCACACATTAATACAAAATTCAATTTTACCAACGGAATCGCTGGAGATCACCAGAAGTAATTTCTCCTTCTCTTCCAACTGCACTTTGCGGAGAAGCTGCGCGATCGCCGCTTGCTGCTTCTCGTCCCGCAGGATCTTCTCGACGTGGTTGATTTGCTCGCTAGCCGCCGAAAAGCGCTCCGTGATGCCAGAACCTGAGCAAAAGCAGTTCAAAGTCAATTGACAAACTGTATCATCGAAACAATCATCTCAATGCACTCACAGAAGGCTGGGAACTGCTCCGTCTTCTGGTGCGCCTGGAAACCCCTGCATTTTACCATTCACCCATAACTTCACGTTAAGACTTAATACTTGACAAACTCCGTAAAATTCAACAAGAAATGGCACAAACTGGCGAAAGTCAGTGTAGATCTGGACGCGCATCTCCTGTTGGCGGTGAAAGGTCTGCACCAGTTCTCGGGCGCTCAGCAGCGTCAAGTCCTCAGGCTGACTTTCCTCTCCTTTGGAATCACATTT
>JAABLL010000190.1:8072-19813 GCA_012295475.1 Phytophthora gonapodyides | reverse complement strand
CCTCCGCGCAAGGTAACACCACAACGGAAGGTTGACGAGTTCTCTTGCTAGCGGTGTTGCCGGAGTTGGTGAATGGGGCGACTTGAATTCTGTACAAGTGCAATTGCACTCCACGTACTCGAAGCCAGAACAAGTTCCACGGGTCGGTCATCATGGCGATGTTCATGAGCTGCAGGATGGAGCGAATCTCGGTGGACGAGCCGTGGACATTTCCCAGCCGAGTTCGTCGACTTGGCGTTGCAACAGAAGAGTTACTCGAGAGCACGTGTGAGTGGAACGGCCAGACTTTCGTTTCTTGTGGTTCCTCTGGTGTGGGGCTCAGTTGTCCCTTCACGGTCGACGCGAGTTGAAATGGATTGGAATCTAACGGAAGCGGAGCGACGTGGAATTGAACGCTCAGTATTGATGTCGGCCAGAGTCGCAAGGAACGACCGGCGTTGAGCTTAGAACCGCATCTTGCGTCTCGCGTCGTATCCAGCTGCTGCTTGGCGCCAAGTATCCCAAGCTTTTGATGCCTGCCGTCAGTCCAACCACAGTGCTGATGCAGAATAGCAGCATCTTTGTGTTGTCGCCGGAGAAGAAGGTCGACGTGTTGAAGTGGCCCACGGCTGCAGTGAACGATGTCCATCATTTGGCCTGCGCCAGCAACTTGGAAGACGGTAACGATGTCGGTGTTTCGATACGTGGTCTTTTTGTACGGGCCGAGCGCCGTGAGAGTTGATGTGAAGCCTATCAAAAGACCGCGAATTCCAGGGACCCCGTCACTCCAGTAAGCGCGGGTTTTCCGCACGGCATACACCGCCAACACCCCAAGAAGAGCGACAAGCCAAATGTTGCGCATTTGGACCGCTGTCGACTCGAGGAATGACACGAGCTCGAAGTTGACGGCTCCTCCGACAGATGCCCAGTAGGAATCGAGATAGATATCCATGAAGCCGCCGTCGAGCAACAAAGCGAGCGCGTAGCAGCTCACAGGCAGCAAACTCGAGTACACGATGACTTCACTTGGAATTGTCAAAATGATCCACGCTGTAGTTGCCACGCGGGAATTTCTGGCCAGCTTTCCAGCCGCCGAGCTGCCGGTCGCGATGTTCGCAACATAAAGCAACATAAACACACGAGCCCACAAGTAGATCTGCGCCCCACCTCGCAGAAACGAGACGATGCCGAACCAGGCCACAGATTGGTGCGAACAATGCTCACTTTGATCGGTACACCCCAGGAACTTGCGAGGAGCTTCAAGCTGTCGGAGCTCGGTCCAGTCCGCTCTTCCACCGTCTATAGCGTACGGCAAAATGACGGCGTACGAGCATTTGGTGTTGAAGCTCACGGTGCTGTGGGAGGCCTGGAAGCCGTGGCCGTACGAGGAGGTGGGTTGGATGGGCCATGGCCGCATTGCGATCCAGGATGTGAACACGGGAGACGGACTGGATCTTGTGAGGCGGCCTGGACATCCTGCTGGAAGCAAGTCGTGCTCTGCGGCTCAGAACTGCTCATTCGCGTTGGTGCTGGACATCAGGGATCAGCCCAGTCATGTGCTTGTTTAAAAAAACAAGTACTATTAATACAGTACTACGGTCAGCACACTGCAAATTTAGTGCTATTATTAGTGCTACAGTACTGGTGTGCCAGTAAATAGTGTCAGCCTTGAGGCTCCAATAGTACTTGTTTGTACTGCTCGGTGGATGACAAGTTGAAACAAGCGGCCTCCACGCCACGCATTTTACCACGCTACTCGCCACACTCCTCTTGCTCCAAGCTCATTTCCCGCGAGCTCGCTCACTCTGCAATTTCCTTTGTGACCCCCAGACCACCTCCCCTCCTCGATCAAGCCATTCCACTGACCCCTGAGATGGCTGCAAGGGACCCCTGTTCTGCTTGCAGACGTGGAGTGCACCGCCGAGCTGCAATGATCTATAAGATAGCTATGGGGTAAGTTTCTTTAGCTTTGCTTACGAAGAGTTGCAAGTGGCGAGCAGTAAAAGTCGAAACACCCGTCTGACTTCGAACTTCAAAAATGGGCATGACGGCTAGAAGCCAACTCAATGAGCACCTTGGTAGAGCCAGGGAAATCCTCAAATAGCCAAACGTTAGTGGACGACTCGACGCAGCCTCGAGAGCATGCCGACGCTTTCGGTATTTCGCGCGTGATCCATTATCGACCGCTAGGGAAGCACCGTGTGGGAGGTGGAGCGCATATTTGCGTGATGTGCGCCCTGCGACTGAAACCCCAACCCAACGCTTCCGATCAAGACCAGATCGCAACATAATTTAGTGGGGAGGGGCTCGAACGGAGTCACTACAGTCTTCAAGAACCTCGGCATTTATGTAGTAGTGGACGAGTAGTAGTTCGACAGAAGCATAATACTATGGTAGTACTTTGATGGAAAGCAACACAGGTAAACTACTGTTAGTAGTTGGCAAAAACAACTGCTAATCCCTGGTGAGCACTTGACAAGGGATGCAAGGCCAGTGGCGGCTTGACTCAAGCGTGAGGCCTGACGGGGATAGGTAAGGTGGTGGATAGGAACCACATGGGCAGCGATACGGACTCCGCGCCTCCGTGACGGAGGACAGAGGAGTCCTCTAGGACTGCACCTCACGTCTCGGTCAACCTTTGGCGGGTCCACCATCGCCACTTGTGTTTTCGACGACACCCAACCAAACTCCATGGACGCGCAGTCGAGTTCCGACAAGGACGACACCCTCAAGATGGACCCGCAACCGACGGTTGTCGTGGACGATGAAGGCATCGCAACGGTGAACGTGGAGCCGGCCGTCAAGCTGCTGGCCGTGCCGTTTGCGGCCATCGTGCTGCTCAGCACGGGCTTGCTGGTCGGGTTCATGGCCATCTTCCTCTCGGATGTCGCCGTGGGCTCCAAGATCAGCGACACCATCGGGTCGTCCAAGAACGCCGACGCCAAGGTGGACGCGTACCAGGTGCTCAACGGCTACGTGTCGGCCGCGGCCGGCGAGCTGCTCAACTTCGCCTTCTTCGTTATGGTCACGTACATGGGGAACAACCTGCCGTGGCACCCGGGCCAGAACCAGCACGAGGGTCGCAGCAGGGTCAAGAGCGTCCTGCTCTGGTGGTTCACCCCTTTCGTCATGTACGTCGTCAACGTGGGCATCTCGTCCATGAACATCAAGCACACAATCGTGGGCGTCCAGCACATCTTCATCGAGGACGACCTCACCACCTCCGTCCTCGTGCCGGACGATACCGACGCGAGTTACGACGTACAGAACACCATCCTGCGGTCGGCGGTGCGTCAGGAGGTTTATCCGTTCACCGTCCTCACGGACTCGCCGTGTCTGCTGTCCAATTCATCCTCCGTCGACGCGTACAGCCTCAAAACTAACGTCAACGAGACCAGCTCCATGCCCGCATTTAAGAACATCGACTCGACGTCGGTGAGCTACGGGTTTGGCCTCAACTCGTGGAACTACGACGCCCTGCCGGTCGGTGCCGACCGAACGCACTCGGTCAAGCTCACGGCTGGGGGCTTGGACGCCGACGCTTTCGCCGCGTTCCAAGCGGCCACGGGCTTCGACTTCCTCACGGGGTACGAGATGGTCCTGCAGGGCAAGACTTTGTTCGAGCGATCCGTGTCGGATGCCAACTCCTCGACCGCCTACCCGTGCTCGTGGGTGGACGGCAAGTACGCGGATGACGCGACAGACCAGAGCACGTTCTCCTCGTTCCCCGACACTGGCGAGTACGCCAACATGCGCAAATGCAACGGGGCGGTGAGCTCGCTGCGGATGCTGACCAACATGTCGGACGCCTCGACTCATAACCTGGACACGTTCGTCGAGATCGTCTTGGAAGGGATGAACATGACGCTCAACCAGACGACAAAGCTTTCCCTGCAGGAGACGAGCTTCCTCTTTGAGACGTACACGATCTCCTCGCAGCTGAACCTCACCATGCTGACGCTCGATATCCCGCTGGACCAGTCGGTACAGTACCGGAACTTGAGTGCCGACTGCACCGCCAACGGAACGGTGTCTCCCAACGTATTCGACACGAGCAGGTTCACCGCTGATCAGATAGCCCAACTCAGCGAGGTGTACTGCAACACCACCTACTACGTCTACAGCAGACCTTCTGCCACCTGCGGCTCGGCGAGCTGCGTCTTCCGGGACGAGTCGGGCTTGGTCCCGTTCAAGAGGCAGATCCAGCTCCTGCCTTACCTGAAGGACTGCTCGGTGGAGGACATGACTTACGACAGCAACTACCGCAACTTCTTGCCCTCCGGCTGCGAAGCGCAGGAGGACTCGGCGTTTCTCTACGGAGCGGGGACTTACGTCTCGGGCGACGCTTTTGACGAGGTCAACCGTATCCCGTTCATGGTCAACCCGCGTCGGCACCTCGTCTTCTCCTTTGCGAAACTCGACTGGCAGCTGGAAGACGTGAGCGAGATGTTCAATGCTGGCTGTCAGGTGCCGGGCGGCTGCGACGGGCTCGTCCACAGACTGCAAAACGCGAGCTCCAACACGGAAACGGTGTCGGTTCTTGTCGTGGGCAACAGAACAATGCCCTCGGAGAGGATGAGCGCCAGCTTCATTAACCCCGTGCAGCTCGTGACGCTCAACGCCCAGCCGCTCCTGTACCCCAAGACGAAAGAGCGCCACATGTGGGAGTACGTTCAAACGGGTCGCTTTCTCAATGTGACCTGGGCTGACGAACACTTGGGGGAGCTGAACTGCTCAGTGCTGATAGACTCGTTCATCGCTCAAGTGGAGAGCAACCACTACTACAACGACGACCCCCGCCAAGCGATGTACACATCCGCTCTCTACTATCTGTTCCAGGACGCTGCAACGAAGACGGTGACACTGGGCGAAGCACCGGACGGTGCCAGCAGCTTGTACCTCGGAAGCACACGGCTCAAGGGCGACACGGAGCGAAAGAAGATCAAGCTCTCCGTTCCACTCAGCTCGGCGATCGCCACGTTCATAGGCATCGCGATCGTGGCCGGGCTCTCGGTCGTGATCGTGTTCACGCCCATCGATCGAGTCAAGACGTCGAGAGAAACCAACTTCGCGGCACGCTACACAACTCTGCTGACCGATGAGGAGTACCCCTCGGACGTACACCAGTGCAATTTGAAACTCCCAGGAGGCGAGCTGCTCCCAATGGAGGACTGCACGGTCGAAAGCATCACGCTGCACTCGTTAGCTGATGCATCCGAGAAAGTGTTCATGTAGGGTAGTACTAAGGTGTAGGAAGAGAGACAATGGGTTTGAACGTAGTGATAAGGTTCAAGTTACCGGCGAGATACTCGTGGCTGACGTCAGGGACGTTCGAACTGCGTTGAAGAGCAGGTTGCCGCGACCTGCCAGACGGTCGATGGTCTCCTGCATCTCCACACCGGAGAGCGGCAGCGATGTGCGGTGCAGCTTGAAGAAGTTGCTTCGCGCCATCACCACGTCCGTCTTCGTCTGCAGCTTCTTGGGGTCATGTAGCGACGGCACCTTGCGCTTGTGCGTCTGCACCGTCAGAATGGACGTGAGGTCCTGGCGCAGCTTCGTGTCGGGAGAATACGGGTGCAAGTCGTCCTTATCCACACAGTCGATCACGATGACGCCGTACTCGCGGCCATCGCCGTACTCCTCGTTGTGCTCGTCGAAGTGGGAGAAGATGGCGTCGTTCGACTCCACCTGGAAGCCGCTGGGCGTGGAGCGCAGGAAGCGGTGCTGCGAAACGGCCTGGTTGTCGGACTCCTCCTCGTCGCACAGCGTGAGGTCGCCCGTGGCTTCAGAGATCATGATCTTCATGTGGAAAAGGTAGAACTTGAGCGTGTCGAAGACCTTCCGGGCTGTGAAGTCGCCCTCGAGCGGCATGACTACGAACTTGAGCGCGCAGTGGTCCCCTGAAGGCGACATGAAGCAGCTCCGCTCGGAGCTCGGCGCACTCAGGTCCATGAACCCGGTGCGCTCGCGCATGAAGCGACGCGCGTCGCGCAGCATGCGGGGTTTGACGTCCAGAAGCGTTTGCAGGCGCTGTTTCGGGTCCCTGCGCAGGTGTATGAAGCTGTCGAACGGGAGCAGCTTCTCCTGGCGACTCGTGAAGTCCGAGAGCGCCGAGTGGACCCGTGCCAGCACGAACTGCTGGCGGTGGGCGGAGGCTCGCAGACACGAGTTGACGAGCTGCTGCTTCTGCGTCGAGTTGGGCTGGTTGGTGATCTTGGCGGCCTGGTGCTTGAGGTAGTCCACGTAGGCCTCGAGTGCCGGCAGCTCCGCCGTCAGTGCCTCGATCTCCTTCTTCCGCGCGGTGTACGTTCGCACGCGGGTGCCAGCGCCCGTGACGTCGTCGTCGTCGCTGCTGAGCGAGCGCTTCCTCTTGCTGCCGGTCGCATTGAAGTTGGACTTGAGCCGGGCCGACGGCAGAGCTATTGGGGCCGGGCCGCGCTCGTCCGAGCTGCCGTCGGCGCTCAGGTGCTCGTCCACGCAGCCCAGCAGCGCTGACAAGTCGTCGGTCAGAATGGCCTGGAACGCGCTCGAGTCGTCGGGCGAGGCCGGCAGCCTGCTAAAGTGCGCGGTGGCCGGCATCTTGCGGAATAACGGCAGCCCCCAAGGCGAGCGGATCGCGCTGCTTCCCTTTGTAGCGAAACTACTTCAGTTTTGGTGTTTGACGAAAAAGGCAACTCTTCGTGCAATACTTTGGGCCCGTCTAATGGCTGAATTTTGCTCACGTCCGCATCGAGGACAGGAATCAAGCGAGCAGGACAGGCAAGCGAAGCATTGAACACAGACGTTTATCGATATGAGGCGATGGAGACCGTGTAAGCGCTGGAAAGATGGCCTCGACGCTCGGAGTCACCGTGATGACTCATGTTGCGTTTTGAAGATGACTCATCCAACTTCAAGTTGCGGCAGTTACTGCAACCCAAGCAGAATGCGCAGCGGCACCCTCGAGATGTCGGCGCTGCCGAACAAGCAGGCCTTGACAAGCACAGCCAGCGAGTAGCGAGCACCAACAGCTTGCAGATACGCGCGCAGCCTTCAACAGAGAAAGAAGAGGAAAGTTACCAGTCAGCTTAACGTCAGTCCGCAGCGACAAGCAACAGCCAACGCACCTCGTGAACTGCGCTGAAAAACTCGATGCGACGGGCACTAGCTCGAACACGACACCGCTGCAGTTAGCACTGTTGCTGTTATCCCACGATGCAAGCGCCCGTCGTAGCGCGCGGCGCTGATGGGCGTCCAGGCGAGGCGATTGGCGGCCCACGCCAACGCTTTCGATGACAGCGCCGTCAGTTGCAGTCGAGTCCTCGTCACACGTTTGCAGCTGCATTCCGATGACGAAGAAGCATGGATTCCACAAGCGGTAGACCAGAGACGCCAGCGGCAGTGAGCTCAGCGCCACGACGGGTAGCCAGAGCGCCAGCAACACCAGCGCGATGCCGCCGCGCACCCCCGCGAAGAAGACAAAGAAGACCAAGTTGGTGGTCACGAGAAAAGCCAAGATGGTGAACAACAGGGTGCCCAGCAGGAGCTGTCCGACGTCATACTCGCACGAGTCGACGCGGTGGCGCAGCACGTTGATCTTCTTGCCCAGGAAGAGCTTCGACAGCGACGAGAACAGCCCGAACTGCAGGCGGTTCAGCTTGGCGAAGTACAGGTAGACCCAGTGAGAGTGCCACGTGCTCAGGCTCACGAAGTCCGCCAGCAGCGTCAACTGCAGCGTCGTACCCAAGTGTCCGCACACCACGAGCAGCCACTGGCCCAAACCTACGTGGCTTCCCAGCGATGAGAGCTCCTCGAAAATGTAGCTCCACAGGTTCAGCCACAGGAGGATGCCGTTGCCCAGGATGGACGCCAGCGGCTTGTTCAGCTTGAAGCCCGCGGGAGCGCCCATTAGCCACTCCACGTTGCCGCGCAGGAACTCCACGACTGCACTCGGGCACCTGCTCGACAGGCACAAACGACCGCATCAGCCACGATGAAAACCAGCCACTGCACTGTCCGTCCCAAGTTCCTTACACGCTAGAGGTTTGAAAAACTGGCGCAACGATTCCACCCACGTAAACCAGCGCCAAATGGCCGATCACCAAGTCCAACACGGCGAAGCAGAGCCAATTGAACACGTCCAGCAACTGCAGCCCTGTAGACGTCAAAAGCGCAATTGTTAGTCTGCTGTTAAACGACTTTTCCTTCATCGTGCAGACCTACGTTCTTCATGTGACAGCGTTCGCTGCTTGCTCAGCAGGTAGAAATGACGCAGTCGCTTGGGTAGACTTGCTGCGTTGTGGAATTGCTGGGCCAGCGCCGCCGAGAACGTCGAGAGTTCCTGTCAAACGAGAATCAGCAGTAGGTTAAACTCCGATTTGGCCAGCCCTGAGCAACTAGAAGCCACGTCCTACCGCTAAGCTATTTCCTCCGCCAACTAGAAGCCACGACGGCGTCTGCGTGTCCTGCACAAAGCGCTGGAAAGCGGTGGCCACTGCCAGCAGCACCGCAAAAGGCACGTACAGCGTGTAGTACCCCACGCTCTCCATGAACGCAGTCGCCCCTCCTGAAGCCGCCGGAGTCGCTTCTTGGTGATGACGAAACTGCTCTCCAATTTGCTGTAGTAGCTGCGGCGAGTGCAGCGTCTGGAATCCCCCGAGAGCCGCCACGGAGGCATCGAAGAGCACAACGCGGCGAGACGTCAAGTCCTTAAGCGGCAGCTGCTCGAGGCTGTTAGCTTCAGAGCCTAGCGACATGACGCACAGAGCGTGGGGGGATGCACGGCGGCATGATGCGGTAGACGATGCCGCAGCGGAGGAGCAGGAGGTCCACAAGTGCCGCGGCCAATACACCACTTCGCACTCCATGATGGTCTCACAAAATGTGTATCCAGTGTATCCATCGCACAGAATCACAGACTATTTCTATTTGGTCCGTCACATTTGCATTGCTGAAGTGAGAATGGAGGACGAGCTCATCGCGCAGCGGGATGCGGCCATCGCCGTGACGAAGGAGCTGCAGCGGCAGCTGCAAACCCACCGCCAGGAGCTGGAGCGGACGTTCGAGCGGCGCACGCTGAACGCCGAGCGGCTGCGGCTGCACGCGGAGGAGAAGCTGCGGCGCGCCACGGAGGACCGCGAGTGGGCCGAGAGCTGCTGTCGACGGCTGCTGGCGCTGGCGCTGTTTCTGGGCTGTAGCGGCGCGGTGGTGGGTTGGGCGATGGGGCTGCTGGTGCTGCTAGCGGCGGGCGAGCCGCTCGTGGGTTTCCTGCTGGTGCTGCCGGGCATGGCGCTGGGCACGCTCACGGGTCTGGCCGTAGCCAAGACCAAGATCCAGCTGGAGAGTAGGCGGCGTGACGCCAGACTCAGGGACGCCAGGCGCCACGCAGAGGTGGAGATGGCTGTAAGAACCGGCGTTGGCGAGGACGCGCCGCTGGAGCCGCTGGACGGCGTGCCGGGCATGCAGGACGTGGCCGAGACGAACGCGAGGCAGGAAGAGCAAGACAGGAGGCGGTCGGAGGCAGGGGAACAGAAGCAGGTTGGGTCGTCCAGGTCGCTGCTGGGTATGGGCTGGAACGCGGCGTGGTTCACGCTGCAGACCACCAAGGACGTGGCCGTCGGGCTGTACCACGGAGGGGACTACGTGCGAGGCGTGCTACACACGCCCGACGAGAGCAAGAAAGAGCAGTAGCTGCTGCTACTGCTGAAAGACGTGCAGAGTCCGCCATAGCAGTGTGTCTGCTGAAAGCAGCAGCTCGAGGCCTTCGTTGAAGGGGGGGGGCTTGGCTACCGCCAGCTCCAAGAAAGCAGCGCTGCACAGAGTACATCGTGCTGTCTGCACAACCGACTCCGCTAACGTCCGCTCCACGCGAGATATCCGAGTCAAAGCCGCGTAGTCCAGCCCGTGCGGGGGCTAGTTGTCCACTACCCAGCCAGCATCGGCGGCATACATTACCGCCTCCAACAATTGAATTTGAAATCGAACTGCGCTCCAGCAGTCCTTGCAGTCGTCGGGGAGACTTCGATCCACACACAGCCGTGCCGCGTGAATCGAGTGGTCATGTTGATACGCGCGCGCGTCGCGGGCGTGTCATCCTGGCTTTCCGCGTCGACAAATCGTTCCCGCTGACTCATGCAGCCCTCGCCATGTCCTGCCTGCCATAGCCCGCGGCAATAGAGCGCAATGAAGAGGATCGCCGGGATGCAGCCATCCCTGCGCACTGCGCCTCTCCAAGCTGCTACATGCACAGCGAAGCTCGCTGTCAGGAAAGCCGCGCTCTCTGCGATAAGAGCTCACCTTTCCACCGAGAGAGAGAGCGCTGCAGGCAGGAGAGACAAACCTTGCAGCGCCATCAATCGGTCGGTCAAGCGCGTGCACACGACGGAGCAGCGTTCGGTCGTGATCAGCGAATCGATCGCCAGGACGAGCTCGCGCCATCCATCCATCAACGCGGGGAGCGGCTCGCCACTGCTGCAGGAAGCCGCTCCGCTCGTGTGGCGTCCTTCTAACTCCGCCGCCGCCTTTGCTCATGCTGCGGCGAGGATGGCTTCAGTGCCCGCCAGATGGAGCTCCTCGGTCAGGCTCGTCACTGCGCTTGGACAGCGTTGATCCGACCTTGTCCAGCTGGGCTCGCAGCTGTGGCTCGGAGGTGTCGACGCTAACGCGATCGCGGCGCGTGAGCTGGCAGGTTTCCAGGAAGGAGGCAACCAACACCGATTCGGATCGACAATATGTTATATGTTACACTCTTTTCTACAGGGCCAACCTCTCTCCTCCTCGAGCGACCTCGTTCTCTGTTTGCTGGGCTCTGCTAGGTAGAATTCGCTTGCTCATGCGCTGGGTATCTCACGCGTGGTGGGGTCTCTCTGCTTCCGTTCGAGCCTCTTTACACGGCGAGGTCGCTGACGCCAGACGGGCTCGACTCCTTGTTTAGATCCTGCTTCACGTCGGTCGCGTAGCCGGCGCTGGGGCTCGAGAAGTCGGACGAGATCTCGAACGGCACGAGGCTGAACTCGAGCGCGGTCACGTTGTTGTCGTCGTCCGTGAGGACTGACGCCATGAGCGTGAGCGTCGCGATGTTGTTGCCCGCGCCCTGCGCCTGCACGATGGCGCTGATGGGCTTCATGCTGCTGCTGACCGACTGCACGACGGCGTCGAGCTTGCCGTTGTCCAGGCAGAGGCTGGCGCGGAGCGAGTTGACGTCCATGAGCGCGTCCTCGGTCTGGCCGGTCTGCGCCAGGAAGGCCGAGTTGACGGCCATGAGCTGCATGTTGAGGTCCACAACGAGCCGCGGCGTCGACGACTGGTCGAAGCAGCGCTTGAAGACGGCGTCCATGGGGCCGCTGCCCTGCGCCTGCGAGCGGAAGCTTTCCGCCTGCTTCTCGGCGCGCTCGGCCTTTTGCTTGGCGATGAGGAGGTTGTTGCGCAGCATGCTGACGTAGTGGAACGTGTTGTCCAGAATGGACTGCTTGTTCTTCTTGGACTGCACGCCGGCCTCGTCCAGCAGGTCTTTCAGCTGGTTGATGCGGTCGTTGAGCTTGAACATGCGCTTCTTCTCCTTCATGTTGAGCTCCTCACGCGAGCGCTTGGCGCCCGAGTGCGAAGAAGGCGTGGTGCCGTTCACGGAGCCGCCCGAGTTGTAGTCGGTGGACACGTGCAGCATCTGCGCCGTCATGGGCGGGGGCGCGTAGTACTGGCCGGCGTGCTGCATGTTCATCATCATGGGCTCGTGGTCGAAGTCGCCCTGCTGGTGCTGAGGCGTCTGCTGCTGGTGCTGCGGCGTC
>JAABLL010000189.1:0-19824 GCA_012295475.1 Phytophthora gonapodyides | reverse complement strand
GATGGTCGGCGTCGCCAACACCCGACAGCATTAACAATTGAGGCGAATTCACAGCACCCCCCGACAGGATCACCTCTCTAGCCGACATGATCGACGAGACGGCCTTGGACTTGCGGTTTTCGACCTCGATACCGACCGCCTTCTTGCCATCGAAGAGCACCTTGTTCACAAAAGTGTCCGTCATGACCGTCAGGTTCTCGCGGTTCGTGATAGGGTGCAAATAGGCAGCAGAACTGCTCCACCGTTTGCCCTGGTAGATGGTCATGTCGTGCCATCCAACACCCTCCTGTTGGTAGCCGTTCATGTCCTCCGTAAACGGGTAACCTGCCTCCACTCCGGCATCAAGGAAAGCCTGGAAGAGAGGCTGGTCCTTCTGCGTGTTCCTCACCACGTGAAGAGGCCCGTCCCCGCCTCGATAGTCGTCACCTCCGAGCTGGTGGCTTTGGGACCTCTTGAAATACGGAAGACACTCCGCGTAGCTCCAGCCTGCGGCACCCTTCGCCTCCCAGTCGTCGTAGTCTTTCGCATGGCCCCGGTTGTACACCATAGCGTTGATGGACGACGAACCGCCCAGCACGCGACCACGAGGGAACCCGATGCGGCGGTTGTTCAGAAACTCCTGCGGCTCCGTGAAGTAGTTCCAGTTGTAGCGCTCGTCGGCCAAGTTGACGGGGACGGCCGCCGGCATCTCGATCAGGACCGAATCCCACCGCTTGCGGTCGCTGGGCCCGGCCTCCACCAGCAGCACCTTGTTGCTCGGGTCGGCGCTCAGTCGGTTGGCGAGCACGCATCCGGCGGATCCCGCGCCAACGATGACGAAATCGAATTCCGAGGTTGCTGACGTGGCGACTCCGCGCGTTGCAGTGGTGGCCGGAAGGGCACGTGAAGCCGTGTTTCTGAGGCGAGCAGCGTGGAGGAGCATCGTGAGACTCGAGTGGAGGGCTCTCAAGATGCGAATAAGGATTGTGTGGGTATGATCCTCACGATCCTCACTATCATACCCACACAATCCTTATTCGCATATTGAGAGCCCTCCAGGATCAGACAATTTGTGTCGTGTCGTATGTGAAAGTTTGGTTGCTTTGCATTCTTATCAGCCCAGAATGCGATCGCTGGTTATTAATACAGCCCGTCACGAGAGCTGCTGTGTCTGCGAAGACGTTGCTACAAGAAGCCCTTTAACGGGTTTCAGCGAGGCGAAAGGTTGCTGGCATGCAGCTAGCTATCACCGATGGTCGATTCGATCGTCTCTGTGGATTTCGTATGCTCAGACACTTTTTCTCGAGTGAATATTGCTTGATCCAAATACATGTACTGTGATCCAAAGTCCCTCGATTCAAACTGACCACATAACTGCTTCGTCGGCAGTTCAGATCGTGCTCACGACCGCGATCGCCAACAATGATTCCGGCTGAAACTGTGTCCGTTCATACGAAGATTTTGAGACGAGGTGGAATGGCCTTTGTCGTTGTTAACCTTGATCCCTAGGTGGCACTTGTGGTAGTCTGCTTTATCTTGTCGGTCCACTACGGGGAGTACTTCTTGGTACATGCGTCCGGGCGTCTTGCCTTGAATATTAATTTCGCGTTCTCGAGCAGCTTGCCAAACGCCGAGGTGAAGTCTCTCTCCTCGTCCTCGCCAGCTCTCACGAAGGTTTGTTGGTGCTCTTCTGTTCCGCAGTGATGAGTGGGGTGTCGACAACGGTCACCGCCGGATACTCGTACACAGTCGGCGTTGATGAAAGAAAAGGAAGACCGAAGTCACAAGCACGACGTAGAATCGCATGAATTCCTGTTTGGGGGGCTTGGGGCTTGCGCACTGGGGGTCGATTTGAGAAATGAGGGCATACACAGTCTTCTAAACCAAGGTGAAGGTGAGTCGCGTCCACCGCTGGGTGCTCGATATTAACGCATGCTGGTCCTGCAAAGCGATCGTCCCGAAACCTGTTGGCTACTAGTACTAGAGCTGCAAACCATACAGCAATGTGGTCACTTACGAAGAGCAGATGAGAGATAATGCCGGACTTACTTTCGCAGGGATGCTAGATGGCATTGATATGATGAGCTCATCTAGGCGTGCTAATCGGAGAGAACCGTTCTACCGAACTCAATCGGCGAGAACTCTACTTCGCTTGCTCACAAACATGGCACGTAGCAGATCTACTTCGACTTGATCTTCTTCTCGTAGTAGGCTTTGTACCTCTTCCAGACGGCGTAGTTGGGGTTCTTGACGACGATGGCCCGGTCGACGCCCTCGAACCACTTTAGGTAGAGCTCAGCTGGGGTATCCCCCATCCTGTACCAGTAGAGGAACTTGGTTTTCTCCCAGAAGCTCCCAGCTTCTCGTTCTTCGTCGTCTGCCGAGAGCGCCAACGAGTCGTCATCAGCAGTGCCTTCGGTCCTCAGGGCTCTGGTGTCAACGTTGACGCTCTGCGGGGTTTCGGCCGACGCAATGGCAGCGACCTTTGCCTCGGGTGCAGCGAAGACAGCATCGCTACTGGCCAGGAGGGCGACGGCAGTCGCGAGCACGATGGAGCAGACCCGCATTGGCACTTCCTATTGACTCGAAGACGTGGGCGCTGGAGACCAATTTGCGAACTGAATACGCCACGGGCAAAGCATCGTGAGCGGGGAAAGGTTGTACATGTAATTTTTAAGCAAAGCTCGAGATAGCGCCATGTCGGTTTGTATGAGTGGCAAGCCTTGCGCGAAAACCATGTGGGGTGCCTCGGAGCAATTGTCTGCAACTGGGATCGACGCCCAGCATCAAGATCGGAATGTCGAATGGGCTGTAGTACACTTCACCAAGCTTCAGATGCGGCTTGCATTCTCGTACTACTGCAAAAATGGAATGCGTCACATTACGTGGTAGCTACTTCGAAGTAGTCGCTTATCTCTGGCTGGTCTCCCAGTTCTTGGGCTGGTACACCGGCGCCGTCGACTTGGGCAGAGGGTTCTTGCCCATGATGATGTCGGCAGCCTTCTCTGCGATCATGATCGTCGGCGCGTTCAGGTTGCCGCTGACGATGTTCGGCATGATGGACGCGTCCACGACACGCAGGTTCTCGACGCCGTGCACGCGCGTCTGCGGGTCAACCACCGTGTTTTCGTCCACGCCCATGCGGTTCGTGCACGACGGGTGGTAGGCGCTCTCGGTGTTCTGGCGAATCCACTCGTCGATCTGCGCGTCGGTCTGCACGTCCTTCGACGGCGAAATCGGGTCGCCACGGTACTCGTCGAACGTCTGCTGCTCCAGAATCTCGCGCGTGAGCTTGACGCTGTTACGCATGTCGACGATGTCCTGCTCCACGCTCAGGTAGTTGGGCTCAATGATCGGGTGCTCGTGCGGGTTGTTGCTGCGCAGCTTGAGCCAGCCGCGACTCTGAGCGCGCATCGGCGAGCAGTGAGCCTGCATGGCGTGGTAGGAACCAGGGGTAAGCTGGCCGGTCAGCGAGCCGGGCAGGAAATGGTACTGCAAGTCCGGGTGGCGTTTGCCAGGGGCACTGCGGATGAAGCCGCCCGACTCGAGGTGCGCGGACGCTCCCATACCGGTCTGACGTAAGATCCACTCCAGGCCGATCGCAATCATCTTGTGCGGGTACTTCCTGTAGATTCAAACGCGTGCAAGTTAGACAACCTTCCTCAACGGTTAAAACGTCAACAAAATACCGTACCAGGTCGCGTTGTGCAGCGTGATCGGCTTCGTGCACATGTACTGGATGTACAGGTCCAGGTGGTCCTCCATGTTTTGTCCGACGGCGGGCAGGTGCTGCACCACCGGCACGCCCACTTCCTTCAGGTGCTCGGCGTCACCGATGCCCGAGAGCATGAGCAGCTGCGGCGAGTTGATGGCTCCGCCCGAGAGAATGACCTCCTTGGCCGCGCGGACGACCTTGGTGGCCTTGTTCTTGCTCTCGGTCTCGACGCCCACGGCCTTCTTGCCTTCGAACACCACCTTGTTGACGAAGGTGTCCGTGACGACTGTGAGGTTGGGGCGCTTCATGGCCGGGCGCAGGTAGGCCGAAGCCGTGCTCCAGCGGAAGCCCTTGTGGACGGTCATGTCCATCCAGCCGAAGCCCTCCTGCTGGTAGCCGTTCATGTCATCCGTGAAGGGGTAGCCGGCCTGCACGCCGGCATCGATAAACTTCTTGAACAAAATCTGGTCATTCTGGTTGCCGCGCGATACGTGCAGAGGGCCGTCGCCGCCGCGGTAGTCGTCGCCGCCGAGCTCGTGGTTCTGCGCCTTGCGGAAGTAAGGCAGGCAATCGGCGTAGCTCCAGCCGCTGGCGCCGCTCTCGTTCCAGTCGTCATAGTCGTACGCGTGGCCACGGATGTAGACCATGGCGTTGAGCGAGGAAGAGCCGCCCAGCACGCGGCCGCGCGGCCAAGGCAGGCGACGGCCGTTCAGATTCTTCTGCGGCTCCGTGTGGTAGAACCAATTGTACTTGTCGTTGGCCAGGTTGAACGTGAGTGCAGCGGGCATGTGGATCTTCCACGAGTCCCACTTGGTGCGGTCGTTGGGGCCCGTTTCGACCAGCAGCACCTTGTTGTTGGGGTCCTCCGTCAGGCGGTTGGCCAGCACGCAGCCGGCCGAGCCGGCGCCCACGATGACGTAGTCGTACTCGGCGGTGCTGGCGGCGGAGCTCATGGCGCGCGTGGCCAGCTGCGGCGAGCGCAGAGCGTTAGCGGAGCGGAGCGAATGACGCAGCATGATGTGAGACCGGGGCAGTTCAACTTGTGAGGTAGCGAGTCAATCTTGGAGTGAAGCTGACGCACTGGAGGATGGGAGCTCGAGCGTATTTCGGCCAATGGGAGAGGTCCGAGATGCGGATTGGAGGAAAAGCCGTCCGACGCAGACAGAGCTGGCAGCCAGAATGGGCTTGCAGAGACGCTGGAGAGCGCGGCGGCAGGGGTTGCGTGGACAGCAGTCCACACAGCAGGACTTGCCTGTTGAGCAGTGTGATCCGGCTGATCGCTGCATGCCAGCGCCCGGGCTATTCCGCCCAGCGGATTTCGACGATCGTCTGGGGTTTGCTGACGGCAGCAAACCCCTCATTAGTGCCACCTCGTTCTTCACATACCCCGTCAATTCGACTGCTATTATATTCCGTCTATCCTATGCACTGTATGATCCTGTGTACCACCCTCTTTAATTTTATCGTACCCAATGGCACTAATGAGGGGTTTGTCTGACTGGCATTTCGCTGCTTGCTTGAATAGATACGGTTCGTACTTTGAGCGGGCGAAGCCATCTTCCCAGCAGCTGGTCTTCCTTTGACATACTTCAGACTGAAGGCAGTGCACCAGCGGCACATGCGTTGGCTGGTGGCAAGCAAGCGACGAGCAAGCCACTCCCCATTGCTATACATATATCCGACATCGTGCGGGTTGCTCCAGCAAGCAGCTCTCCTTGCTGCCGGCGCTGCTTGTCAGAGCCAACCATTAATCCAGACCCGCAGATGGTGAGCCCAAACGCTGCGTGAATCAGCCATTTGCGATCATCCGCGTGAGGGAGAGCCTGACACGGATCGGATGGTGAGATGGCACGATGTCTCCAGCTGAGCGCCTTTGTGGCAGACAGAAGGCCTAGACAGCTGCAGCTGCTTCAATACGCTCAAGACCGTCGTCGTGGTCACACGGTGGTGGGGTCACTTCCTCAGTGCTAGACACGCCGTCTGGGTCGGCGCTCACGTGTCGCTCGACTCGGGGCTGGTGGGTCTTGTCTTCTTGCTGGTGGATCTTCTTGCCGTGCTTTCTGCGAACGAAAATGCTTTCAGGCGTTGTCGATGAAGTACCACATTGGTGCCTTTGACGGCGCTGCGCTTCACAAAAAGCAAACCCTTCATCTGGTGTTCCTGACTCTTCACCAACGCCCAACACGGTTGAACGTTGCAAACGGGGATAGACTTACCGTGGCATGAATTGCAAGTCGCAAGACCCGTGCAAGTTGCACGGTGCAACAAACCGTCGTCGACGGCCCACTCAATGGTCTGCCCTGCAATTGCTGAATGTTTCGTCTCGTTTTCCGGACAGTACGCGTGCCCGCCAACACCAACGTCGGATAGTTCTCCTCCCACAAGGCTGTCCGCCAGTGATTTCTTTCTTTCGTGGCGGCCTGCACAGCTTCGTCACCACGCTGCTGCTGTCGCAGCATTGGTGCCGAGTCGTCGCATCGCAAAGTGACGGGGCGCTGGAAATAGCGGAAGTAATGGAGAAGGATTCTTGCACAGCGGTGACGCAGCGGCTCGGGGTGAGATTGAGAGGCAAGGGCTGCCTGTCGGTCGGGCCATGGAGCTGCCACAGGACAAGAAGGACACCATGCTGCCGGCACACGAGCGCCGCACGGGGCGCATCGCCAGCCTGCACGAGTTCCAGCAGCGCGCCGCTCGCTACGACGGACGCAACGACAATAATGCCACCACCAGTGACGACGGCAAGATCCCCATCTCGGCGCTACTGCGAGACGAGCTCAACGCCAACTTGAGCGACACCTACATCGAAGTGGCCCCGGGTCGCCGCGGAAGCGATGGGTCCGACTTCCTCGAGACGTTCCGGAAATACGGCGCTCGTCGGTCGATCTCGAGCGTGTCACTCTTCGGCGGCGAGCGAGGCCGAGCCCTGAGCAAGCAGACGTACTACCGTCGCCAACTCAAGGCGGTGAGCTTCCTCATCCTCTTGGGCGTCATCGGAGGCCCCATGAACTACGGTATCCGAGTGTACGTTCACCGCGGTCGTCTTCGTCGATTGATGTTGTTGGTTCTAAAGATCTTCGCTTGCTTTCAGGTTGTACAACCTCCTCGTTGCTTTGCGAGAGTATCTCGTCGACCAGGCCCCCAACTACGCGTCGAAACTTGCTGTTTGGACGGCTCACACGGTTGTCTTCTCGGCGCTGGGGCTGTTCTTCACCCAACTTTCTCCTGTCGCTGCCGGTTCGGGCGTCTCGCAGATGAAATCCATTCTCACAGGCATCGACCCGCGGATGTATCTGCCTGGGTACTTCGACTTCTCGACGTTCCTGGCCAAGGTTGCGGGCCTGGTGTGCTCCGTCGGTGCCGGTCTCATCGTCGGCACGGAGGGGGCTTACGTGCACATCATGTCCATCGTCACGCACCATTTACTCAAGACGCCAATGTTCAAGGGCTTTAGCGTCCACCTCAACGGCCGCCTTCAGTTGCTGGCCGCTGCGTGTGCTGTAGGCGTGTCGTCGCTCTTTTCGTCGCCTATCGGTGGCGTTCTCTTCTCCATGGAGGTCACGTCCACTTACTACCTCATGTCCAACTACATCAAAGCGTTCATCAGCGCGGTGGCTGGTGCCGTCATGCTGCGGCTAACGCTGGTGTTGGCTCAGAGCAAGTCCAACCTCGCGACGCAGGCGGTGCTGAAGACGCAGTTCCCCGCCAGCCCGTTTACGATCTGGGAAATCCCGCTGTACCTGCTGTTGGGAGTCATCCTAGGACTGCTTTGCACAGCGATGATGTGCTTCTTGCGCAAAGTTGCTGAGCGCAGGAGTGCGCTCCGAAAGTCTTCCCAGACCTGGAAGAGGGTGCTCGTCACGTGGATTGACCCGCTCGTTGTGACCATTTTGACGGGTGTGTTGACGTTCGTGCCTGGGGAGTATGCCCAACACAACTCGATGGACGACCTCGCTATCCTGTTCACCGAAGGAGACCTGCCGCCGCCTTGGCACGTCGTGTCCAAGTACTACGCTCTCTCGGTTCTTTCGGCCGTGTTCATGTTCTTGCTGCCGCTGTGTATCACGCTGAAGATCCCCACAGGGATCTGGGTGCCAACGTTCATCGCGGGCGCTGCATTCGGCCGGATGTTCGGAGAGATCGTCGCAACGCTGTTTCCAAGTCTCAATGCGCTTCCTGGCGCTTACGCCCTGGCCGGAGCCGCCGCATTCGGGACGGCAGCAACTCGGGCGCTCTCCGTAGCGGTCATCACGCTGGAAATCACGGCTGCGATGTCAATGATCCTACCGTTATTCTGTGCCTCGCTTGCGGCCATGGCAGTCTCGAACCTGTTCAAGGAGAAGTCCGTGTATGACACGCTGCTGGTTGTGAGTGGGATGCCTTTCCTGCCTCTCATCGACTTCGAGCCAACTACGACGGCAAGCGACATCGTGGAGCCGTGCCTGGTTTACGTTACGAAGCGCACGACGATCGCCCGTATCCTGCTCGCGCTTCAGCGTCTGCCACACCACGAAATCCCCGTCGTGGATAATGAGGCAACGATGATACTGCTGGGTGTAGTCAGCGGCTCTCAGCTACGCAGGTTCGTGAGGAAGCACTACGAGCTACACGGTCTCGCCGGCGTGGACGAAGACCTAGGCGAAAAGCCCCAGAATGAGCCGCCTTTGATGTCATGGGCCACGCTGAAGGACAAGCTCACGTTCAATACCCGGACCGACAACACCGGAGGCTTCAACGGCATGGGCTCCGTCGACATCACCTACAACGCGCTGTCGACTCGGAAGCCTCACGTGATCGGCGCGGGAGGCGCCGCCGTTCCGTTCCTCATGGACGACTCGAAGATGCTGGGGCTGCTGAACGAAGGTTGGGACAGTTCCAAGGCCGAGAAGCTCAACGCGACCGTGAAGATCACCGCCTGGCGGATCTGCATCATCCGACCCATGGCCATGACCATCTCGAGCAACACGCCGCTGGACGACCTCCACATGATCTTCACTATGCTGCGCTGCGACCATTGCTTCGTATGCGACCATGGAGCGCTGGAAGGCGTCGTCACCACGAAAGGACTGTTGCGCTCTGGCAAGTTCGCCGGTGCTGCGTAAGGTCCGCTTCCGGAACTGAAAATAAATGAATAGTGCCGGTTTCAATTATTATTTTGAAAACTCCAATAGCACTAAATGCCGATGCACAATAGAAACATTTATTTTGTTTTAGTTAGATAAGACTTGCAAAGGCATGGTTTTTACAAGCATTGTCTGTAATTCTGAGGCCAAAAAAGGTCGATTTGGTGGCAAACCAATTTCAAAGTATTCCGGGTTTGGGAGTACAAATTTCAAATTTACAGAGCTAAGAACTTACAAGTAGTTAAGCTAAATGAGCGGTTGAAATAAAGGCAATGCTCATGTTGACCCAACTTGCCGCCATCGAAAGCGCGTTTGGCGTTGTATTCTCCAAGTGTGCACATTCATCCGTCGATGAGGCGTTTTTACAACAAAGACAGTGCATACAAACCATATGGTTTTGATTATTTAACTTAGGAGGTATTTTCAAAACCATGCCGGAGGGATCATTTTCCCTAAGGATATCTGATTCAAAGGGTTAAGTGTTTCTAGAGTGACAGTGTCCCACGCCCATCAATTCCGGGGCGACAATCGCGCCATTTGGACAGCGGCAACTCGAGTCGGGATCATGCCGAAGCGAGCTGAGTGGCGTTGCGTTTGGCATCAGCTAAGGCGCCTGGAATCGTACTAGATCAGCGCTTTGCAATATATAGCTAGCGAAAAGATTGTATTCAAGTTCCACACAACCGTTTCGTCAAATTTTCAATTCCGGAATACTTTTGGTCGGCCTTGCCACCACGGTCGGTATCAGAATTACAGGCAATGCTTGTTAAAACAGCCCAGCATTGGCTGCAAGAGGATATACCACAACATCCAAAAAAGAGGAGACTACCGTCTTACCCCGCACCAGACGCCTAGGCGTTCAATTCGACACAGAGAGCATAGTGCGTATTCCTATATACAAGTGCAGTACTTGAGACAAAACCAATAGAACGGACTCCGGATCACTCACAACCTATAAGGGCGCGTTCGGTGGAATGCAATTTACAATGCTCAATTTCGCCCTATATGGTATTTTCTTTCCAAACTCGATTTCACCTTACTTTGTGTTTCTCCCTGATACATCGCCGAATTCGGCGATGAAAGAAATAGAATATTTTTTTCGCGGTATCAGTTGATTGAACACCACTCGATTTGAGCTAATATCGCAAATCAAGATTGTGTGTAAAAAGATGCCGAATATTGCAAAACAGTGCAAATTGCGTGCTACCGAACGCACCCTAACGTATGTGTGTGTGATTATATATATTATATATATAAGCTACCTGCAGTACGTACTATGATCCTAGTCTAACAATGCTAGCTGCTTGAGAAGCGCTCTCGACATTGTACGTGTTCGTCGATATGATGCGGCACTCTTCGTTGAGTGTTTACATCTGAAATTTGAGACAATGGAGCCGAGAAATCTCAAAAACTACCAGGTCGATGCCGTCAGTTTCTCCATTACGAAGCGAAGCGATGTAGCCGTCATTAAGCAAGCCCTTGGGGATTCCTGTCTCTTACATGTAACCCACAAACACTGTACTGTAGTCCTCGACATCACCTTGGCGAGAGAGTGTCTAAGACAGCAAAACAAATAGAATGAATTTATTCCTGCAGATTATCAAGCTGATGGATGGTGGATCAGCTCCTCTCTGTCTTGCAGCGCGGCTGCAGTAGCGTTAGAATCATAGAAATACACATAACCAGACAGGCTCTCATATAATTGGTAAACCCACGCTCTACTAGTATGCTGACCCGAATAGGGTCTTCGGACACGCATACCAGACGAGGTATCTCGCATCGCCGGTAAGGGGGAGCTTGAACATTTCGCGACTCTGTTGCATCATCATCACACCACGACATTAGCTCGTCTCCTCTCACCGCCAACATCATCATCTACGCTGTCGTTCGTCAGGTCCACCACCACTACCTCTCCATACTTTTGCTTTCCAGCGCTCTTGATGTTCTGGCGCAGATCGATGCCGTTGGCCATGTGCCCACCCTGCAAAAGGTACTCTCCGTTCTTGCCATGCTCTTTGATCGCTCGGGCAGCCGTTCTCGTCTGGCGAGACATGATGCTCACCCGCATGAATTCCGGGGCAGGAGAAAACGTGCCTAATACAGCACTAAACTGCCCTAAAAGTTCTAAAATAAATTACTAACGAAGGAATGATCTGGCTAATTTGATCTAAAAAGTGTTATAATTTTCGGTAATTTAACTATACTCAATTCAAGTCGTTCATTTGAAGCAACCAAAGCCACCCATTCTGGCGAGAGCTGGTCAGCCACAGCATTCAACATTTTGCTATGGAGTACAAAGGCTACAATTTCTACCGCCAGCGCGAAGTCATCGAGACCGGCACCACCTACTTCATCTGCGCTCGATATCGCTCGGGGTGCAGGGCTCGGCTGATCGTACGCAACGACGTTGTCAAGGCCCGCAACAGCCACAGCTGTGATGATGAAGAGGAGACTACCAGCGTCACCGACGTGCGCAGCAGGATGCGCACCGAGCTGCAAAAGGCCGGCCTCGCCAATCTCTCCCTGCCACCGAGCTTGGTGTGGGAGCAGGTGATGGCCTCTCTTCAAGCCACCCACCCAACCGACACGCTCCGCACAATCGCCAGGCTACCCAGCATCGCAATCATCAAGTATGCGAGGACGCAGGCTACAGGCAGCGATGCGTTCCGTGTCATCGAGAGCGCCCCAACAAGGAGCGTCGCCGAAAACGACCCCAGGCCCTTCCTACAGTTCAATGTGGTGCACACAGTTGGGTGCGGACTGCACCGATGCATCGGATTTGGTCACCCGGAATTAATCCGGTTGCTACGGTACTCCAATTCCGCCATCTACATTGACGGCACGTTCAAAATGGTGCCTGCGCCGTTCACGCAGTGCCTCATCGTGATGGTCAGGGATCTCGGCGTGGATGTGTACGTGCCTGCCATGTACGTGCTGCTGGATTCCAAGCATCAAGAGGCCTACTGGAACGCACTGAACTTCGTTATCATCCAGACGGGTCGGCTCCTCGAACCAGCTACTGTGACGTGTGACTTTGAAAAGGGTCTAATGAACGCCATCACGGAGCAATTCCTGCTGGTCAAGATCGTTGGGTGCCTGTTTCATTGGAAACAGGCACTTCGACGCAATATGGTGGAGCTTCGAATTGCGCACGACCAGATTGCCGCAGCACTCAGCCCGGGTATCGTCGACGTGCTCACCATTATCCCCGTCGCGGAAATTGGTGACAAGGTACACATTTATACTTATGCTCTCTCTAGTATTAGTTCTGACATTTCTACTTTTGATTATGTGTTCAGGGAATCAGATTTGTGCGCTCCAGAATTACCGAGACTGGTAATAAAACTAAATGGGATGCCTTCTGGCGCTACTTTCGCTCGACGTGGATGAAGAGCTACGGTGCTGATCTCTGGAACGTGAACAGTATGGTTGAAGCTGGGGTTGACGTGCACAACCGCACCAACAATCCGCTAGAATCGTACAACAGGGTGTTCGGTGAAAAGTTCACCGTAAAGCACCCGAGCCTAGTAGGATTCGTGGCAATTGCGAAAGAAGAGGCCCGGCGATTCGTTCGCCTCATTGACGACGTCAAAAACCATCGCCGCGAACCTCCTCCGCACGCTCCATGCGTCGAGCCCGTCATCCCGCCCGATTATGACGAGTTCGAGTGACAACGCGTCAGAGTTTAACCAGTTGCACTAATAGAGCACTAACTCATTTTTCTAATAACTTTTCTAATACCGATAGCCATTTGTGAAAGCTAACCTGCTTTTTAGTGCAATTAGAACACTTTTAGAACGTATTTTAGGGACGTTTTAACCGGCGTCCCTAAAGTCCGCTAGGCAGGTCCATGTTGGCCATCAAAGCGGAAGACCCACTTGTGTGGTGAGGCAGATGAACGCCTTTTGGTCGCCCAGATGTATAGCGGCAGGTGCGAAGTCAGGACGGAAGTTGCGTTCGAGAACTTACTTCCGGGATGGACAAACCTCGGACGGAAAATCCCAGTCGGAAAGTCGCAACCGAGATTGGCGTGTGTCCCTCGTGTCAAACCCTGTTGGCCCGTTTACCTTTGGGTTCTGGAGATGCACCGAGAACGAGTTGTTGTTCGAGTTTAGGTCTTGACCGAGAGTCTGGATGTAACCAATCAGACGTAGCATCCGCAACCCAGAAAACCAATATACAATACACAGTTATATGCACAACCGTCACTTATTCTTATAGACCCTCGGACCGGTGGGTCTGAACACCAGTCTACTTGGATCGCACTTCCGGGATACTGGCTAATCCCGGATGATCCTTCTCCCACGCACCACCCCCAAAGATGAGGGAAGAGTTTGAACAATGCCCACTCCTATCACACAATAGCACTCTCGGTCAACCTTCCAAGTTGTGGCTACTCAAACCAACCTAAAAGACAAGTAATATGAAATGCGGGACCCCGAATGGCAGTACAGCCGCAACTAGGACACGAAACAGGGAGAACCCTGACTCGGCTTGAATGCAGATGGGAGTTCCCCGCTCGGGTGTAACACCATGAGGCCTTCACGCGCGCGTCGCTCTTGCGGCCTTCTGCCGGGGGACTTGCGCAGTGGATGGGAACGAACTCTGTTTGGTTTTATGTTTACTATCTGCTGCAGAATTGAGTGATACGGAAGGCTCGCATCACATCGTTGAATAGCTTTTGCAATCACACGTCTAAATTGAAGTGCATCAGACTCAGTTTTGCTTATATACGCGCCAGAGTTCTCCACAGTACCATACGAGTTTCCAATTAACTGTAGATCCATGTTTACTCGCCAAGAAGAGACGATATGTGGTGCATAGTTGCTGATGGTTGATACATCACGCTTTAAATGGATTTTTAAAGAGGGTGTCCGTCGGGACCAGTTTTAGTCTCAATTATGGTGCTAGGTTGCAAGTTCTTTGGGAATCCAAAGCGACATTCGTTGCCTTTCTTCCTGCTAGACGAACCAGCATGACAATGATGATGTTGTACACGATGAACGAGTCTTGCCAAGTCACAACACCAGTCTTCCCTTCCAATGGGAGGCGGTCTTAAGGAAAGAATATCGCTCTCACTGGCGTCAACAGTAGGGAAGGAGCACGAATCCAATTCTTTGAGCGTCTTATTAAGTACCGATATATGCTTATCGACATACGAAGCAAGTTCCATGGGACCTGCATCGGTTTCTGACAGCTTAAGCACGTATGGCGCATCTTTCACCCATAATAAGCAATGTATGTGCGGCGAACCTCGCTGCTGAAACTCCACACGCCAGAAATGATCAACAATCTCACCTAATGTTTTCGCCCTCCCGCACAAAATGTTATCGACATTTTTTTCTAATCCTTCTGCTAAAATGGATATCGGGGTTCTCACTAAGAGCACTGCCACCGGTGGTGGCAAAAGCTGAGCAAAAACTATATTTCCACCCAAAATACAACTGCTCGCTGGCACCGGTCAGAGAAAACGTGGAGTATATTCCACCACGGTGTAAAATGGGGGGATCACAGAGTCAAATATGCCAGCTCGATTCCCCCACGGCGTACGACAAACGAAACCAATGAGCGCCCATCCAAATGAGTGGATGAGAGGAGAAAGCTTAGTGCAAGCAAGCCGTCGTCTTCATTTCGTGATCTGCCGCCGCGAGGTAAACGCTAGCTATGCCTCCATCACGCGGACGCAATTATGACCCGGCGGAAGACTTGGAGCTCGCTCGTGCATGGGTTCGTGTTTCCACAGATGCAGCGACAGGAGTGAACCAAACCGCCGAAGTGTTCTGGACTCGCGTGAGGGGGGAGCTTGAAGCGTCCGATCCTATTGCTGCTGGTATCCTCGTGGGAACGTACGAGTCGAGATCGTGGACGTCGCTCCAGTCGCACTTCAAGGACATGTCTAAGAAGGTGTCCAAGTTTGTTCGCTGCACGAAGAAGATCGAGTTGCTGCACGAGTCCGGAACGACAGAGCGCGATGCCCTGGTGAAAGCGCACGAGTTGTATCGCGCTGAGACCAAAACGGTTTTTCAGTACCAAGCCTGCTATGCGGTGCTGTCGGCTTGCCCAAAATTTCAGAAGGTCTTGGTGAGTCCTGGGAAGCGTAAGTCCCCAGACGCGGTCTCCACGGCGCTATCCGAAGTCGAGGAAGCCGTGGAGGCATCACGACAAGGAAATCAGGGCGAAGCCAACGGTGTCAAGGCGTCCAAGAAGCGTCGAGGGCAAGAGCAGCTTCAAGCTCGAGCTGTCGAGGCCCAAGAAAAGCTGACGGCAACGATGGAATCCAAGACCAAGCTAGCTAAAGCACGCTTGCGCATTCAAGAAGAGCAAGCGTTGCAGTCTATGCTGAACGAGCTGTACTCTGCCCAGGCGCGCGACGCTGAGCACGCCAGGTTCTTAGAAGATCGTCGCTACAGTCTGCTACAGCGCCTGACGGTGTTTGACTCGCCAGGTCTCGCTGCACCGTCAGCGCCTGGCATGCGCATTTCGGCGATTTGCACTCAGCTTCCAGAGGAAGCTGACGGTTTAGACCAGTGAAGAGTACTTCCATTAAGCAGGCCAGCACTAAAGTCAGATACCAACATGGGCAGATCATGAAATTAGCGTCTTTGGTTTTTAGTGCAGAACGGTTTTGTCGGTGGTCAAGACACGTAAGCAATACGGCCTACTCGATATCCTCTCCAGCGTGAAAAGCCCACAAATGATCTATCAGATCATCGCGCAAGGCGAAGTGAGCACCATTATCTTCGATGGTGGGAATGCGCTCTGTCAACTCTCCAATCGATCTCGGTCGCAAACCGTCCGGGTGTGAAACGACAAAGTTTGGGCTAGTTCCAGTCATATCGTCTGTATCGAATAGATACTCGTGTGTGTCTCCGGGCTCGTCTCGACTGTCCTCAACCACCATGTTGTGTAGGATGATGCACGCCCGCATCACCTTCTCCATGTTCAGCCGCGACAGCAGACGACAAGGCAAGGCTAAAATCCTCCATCTAGCTTGTAAAACGCCGAACGCTCGCTCGACGTCCTTTCGACAGGCTTCCTGCCGCAGGGTGAAGTATTTTTCCTTGTTACCGCGCGGTTGATGGAGAGGTTTGATGAAGACAGGCCAGTCAGGATAGATGCCGTCTGCCAAACAGTACGTCATCGAGTACGAATGGCCGTTAAGTGTATATTCCACTCGCGGAGATTCACCACGCATCAACGCGTCGAAAACCGAGGATCGGTCCAGGATATTAATGTCGTTCAAGGACCCGGGGTAGCCGAAGTTTGCATGCCAAATCCAGAGTTCTTGGTCTGCGCACGCTTCAAGCACTACCGTGGGCTTCTTCTCCTTCCCCTTGAATTGACCGGCTTGAGAGGAAGGACAGTTCTTCCACTGCCAATGCATACAATCAATGCTGGACCACATGCCGACAAACCCGCGGTCGGCATTCATCTCCAGCAGCCGGAGCAAATCCGCCTCACTCGGAGAGCGAAGATATTGAGAGCCAAAGCGAGCATCGATAGCGTCGATGAATCGTTTTACTGATTCATAGATCACAGCCTTGCTCATCTCTAAATTCTCGTCCAAAGCATCCGCTGAGTTTGCGTAAGCCAACACCCGTAATGCCGCGGTCACTTTCATCAATGGATGAATCCCCAAATCTCCTTTACAATCCGGGCGCTGCTCGAAGTATGAGTCCGTTTCGAGTACGCCTTGAAGAATACGCAAGAACAAACGCTTCGTCATCCGAAAACGACGCCTGAAGTCGGCTGCGTCGTATACCGGATCATCAGCGAAGTACTGCTGAATCATTCTCTCGTAGCGGGCCTGAAAGTTGCGTGCCTTGTTTGCTGCTTTTCCTGGCTTTGACCCTCCTCGCTGTGGATGTGATGCTTCACCACAGATGGACTCGACAGAGCGCTGAATAGAGGCGAATATCGAGAGCAGCTCGTCATCCTCGTCCTCGCTCTCCTCCCACTCCTCTACGAAGCTGCTCATTGTGGTGTCTTCCGAGTCGTTCAGTCCCCTCCCACCCGTTTCCCCCGATTTCACTCTGCACCAGTGCGAAACCAAGCTGGAGAATATTTACGCCGTGGTATTGTCCCACGCCAAAGGGGGTCATTTTCACTTTTATTTGACCCCCACCGGTGGCAGTGCTCTAAGTCCTTTCCTCCGCTCATTAAAAGAAAGCTTCCTGCAGCCATCGAGCGTTAGAGATGGATTACATGCACGCGCAAAGTCTGGCCAAATTGTTAAGAAAAAGGTTGTTCATTTCGTAGGCAGAACGCGGTTGCCAGTCATGGACATTAGGTCTTCACGAGCATTTGGACCAGTATAGACCACTTCCTCGCACAACACGAAAGTATGGCTTCAACGAATCTAGATCTTCCATAGCATAGTTCATCTCTTCATTTTCATTCTTTGACTGTCCTTGGCTGTTACTCTTATTCTCTGCTCGTCCACAGCCCCCTACTTCCGTTGCCTCGGCACAAGTTTCAGTGAATCCAACTCGTCTAACCAAACCATCGATTTGACGCCGCTGAATTAGGTTCATGCAAGATAACTTGAAATTTCTATGAATAGGACCTTCAACCGCAGGCATCGTTTGGGCTGACCGAGATTTCCCATTTCATCCACCTCCTTAAGCTTCAGGTCAGCATAACCAATCCCCTGTTTAGATGCAACATGTGCAGAAAGCCTCGATATTCGGCTTGGCATAGCGTAGATTAAATGGGTTGCTCGGTTTTTCGTCGACGAATAAATCGGAGAAAATCAACTGATGCATTAAAGTATACAATGCTGAAGTGGCAACTGTGAGTGTAAAAATACCATCAAAGTACAACGGAGCTAGTAAATGCATTTCATTTCTAACGCATAGTATCAATGATGAGCACTGCAACATTTTTGGGGAACCAGGTGTTTATCAGTTACGGCCTCACTGAGCAAGGCATCTGTAATCCAGATCCAGCGCAGCAACACCATTATTAAATCGAAATTTCGAATCACATTCTGATACGCGTATTCAGCGCCGTGGCAGGTCGTCTCCATCATCTCACGAATACTGATGGCTAAAAAGAAGGTGTTACGATCACGTTCGTGAGTCGGCTCCTGATGTAGTTCTAGAGGCGATCAAGACGTCATACAGCCTGGTAGTGTGCATCCTCTCGAGCACTTCTTGCAAGTGATCGATGTCGTTGTCAACATCTGGTATCCGTCCATGGCATGAATATGGGCCGGGATGGTGGCAGCGTTAAGCTTATTGAAAGCATGAACGATGCGCCACTTGCCATTAGGCTTTCTGGAACAGAAGCGAGTGCGGAGACTTTCTCTCACGCACCATGCCCACAGCGTGCTTGGCACTGAAGTAGGCTTCAATGACGTCACAATGTTCCTTCGGTAAGGGCCACTGCCTCAGTACGCAATATTTGGTTGCAAGACCAAGTCAATTTCATGATGGACGCCTCTGTCAGGAGGTAAGCCAGTTGGCGGGTCATTTGAGACCACATCCTGGTATTCTTTCACCAAAAGGGTAGAAAGGGTACGAAGGGTCCTTCAGAATCGACGACCCGCTCCGCGCACTGAGTGCTTCCTTCGTGTCCTCAAGCACCGCTTCATCTATAAGTGATGAGTCGCTCAGCTGCTCGGGTCGTATAATGAGCATCTCGGCTAACTCGCCGGCCTATAGGGATTTACCAAAGTCGGAAATGGACATCTCGACCAGCTCTAGCAGAGCAGCTCCCGTGGGGATAGCCTCGCGGCTGACATTGCCCTCGGCTCTCTCGGTCACTTCATTAACGAGTGTATATATCTGTTCGCTATTAGCGGCTACAACAGATGCATCGTGTGTCAGGACAGACGTGTTGCGCCTCGCAGTCGCAATCTAGCGTCGCTGCCGCCTCCTGGCGGAAACCGTACGCCCCGGACAGTTTGTCAGAACCGAGAGACCAGTCGCATATGAAAAACTGTTTCCGGTCTGTAAACAGCGTGTCGTGGATTTCTTTGGTGGTGATCTTAAGGTGAACTTTGCGTCTCTGGATCATTCCGACGCAATCGCCAAGGTTTTTCAAGAAACCTGGCGGAGAAAATGCTTCGGAACTGCTGGCCGCACCTCGACCGTAACTCACGGAAGAAAAAGGCATTACTGACCGAGGGAGATCACTACAACGATATTATCAAGCCACAACTTGACTATCTGGGTCTGGCAAGATCATCAGAGCAGTTATCGGCCCTTTCAGACGTTGTCACACAGAATTGGATTGACATGGGAGAAACGGAATATACTGGATGGTATAGGAGTGAGTACCTGACCGATCCCTGGAATTATTGGCTCTATTCGGCCAGCAACGATCCCGGTATAGTTCCCAATCAAGATCCACTTGAGTCCCATCATCACGGCATTAAGGCAACGGCTGTCAACCATCTTCGAGCAGCCACAGGTCATGTGTTGGTTTAAACACAGCCGAAGCGTCCTTGTGGAATGCGCGATGGATATTGGCATGGATCGAATCAGACATGTTGCATCAGGTCCAGTTTTGGCAGAACTACTCTAAAATGCTGGTCAACTATGCGACTACCAGAATCACTGCCCTACGCACAGGAGAAAATCTCCGAGAGCCATCAACATTATTGAAGCGTATTACTTCAATGAGGACTATTACGTCGTACACGACGATAACGTGCACGGTCTCAGAGTATCTGACGCTCGCACTACAACTTACGAGAGATCGTGTCGGGGAATCCTAAAAAGGAACGAAACGGTTGAGAACATCCAGCTCCGCTACCTTTCATTGCATGCGGTCCAAGTCCTGTTCCGAATTGCTTACACTCACGGCTGGAACACACTCGCGTGATCTTTAAGCGAGATCGCTACCATCCGCAAGAAGTTCAAGTGTGACTGCAAGCCCTTCTATCATACGGGATGGTTTTGCGTCCACGTGCTGACATGTCTACACCTCGTCGCTGGGCTAGATTTGACAATGATGCTTTGTGGAATTCCTGCGCGCCGACCACCAGGACGTCCACGAAAAAAA
>JAABLL010000188.1:0-19852 GCA_012295475.1 Phytophthora gonapodyides | reverse complement strand
TGGAGCCGTCTCAACTGAGACCAACGCCAGCAGCAGCAAAACCGGTAGCAGCGCCACTGAAACCTCGACCAGCTCGACGGTAACAGAGGGATCCACGAACGCGGCCTCGGCGACGGGCTCAAGTTCCACGACCGGTTCATCTTCTACTTCGTCAAGGTCAAGCTCTTCGTCGTCTTCGTCGTCGTCCTCGCTGGTAAGCTGGTTCACTAGCAACTTTCGCGACGAGGAGACGCAGCTTGTTGTGGGCGCTACCAGCTCCACCACTACCACCGGCTCATCTCACCAGGTATGTGACGGGCGTCCAGCACTCGTGACGCGCTCCAGCACTGAGACACCGAACGGTGGCTGCCCCGACGAGCTCACTGCTCTCAACGCGTCTTGTACTTGTATCACGGGCAACAGTGCGACTGCCACCTCGTGGAGCTTCCTCGTCACTTCCGAGTCATGGAACTCGACCACAAGCACGAGTACCCGGTCGTTGACGCAGTCGTCTTCGGATGAGTTGGCGATCAACATAATCCGTCCGATTTGGGTGTCCTCCAGCGTGGAAACGCTGGTAATTGAGGGAGCTGAAGACACCCCGGCCAACATTACCTTCATCAACGAGAACCGCGTAGCTTCGGGCTCCTCACTGGCCTTGGTGCGGTCGACGAGCAACTCGACGAACGTCTCGACGCTCTCGCTGTACAACCTGGACCTGAACTCGATCGCGGAGACCAACTCGGACTTCGTGCCGGCCACCGTGACGAACCTGACGCTTCGAAACTGCAACATCTCGACGCTCGGCGGCAGCTTCACGCGCGACTGGAGCTGGCTCCAGTACCTCGACTTGTCCTTGAACAACCTCAACTCGGAGTACGTCGGCGGCTCGGAGCTCCGAGAGCTCAACCTGTCGCACAACGCACTCGCAGTGTTCCCTGCAGAGACGTTGAACTCGAGTGGTTTGGAGGCGCTGTACATCCAGGGCAATGACATCACGGACTTCAACGTCAGCCAAAACCAGTTCGAGCAGATCCAGGGACTCGCGGCCTTCACGGCAGACCAGCCAGACTCGTCGACGACCTGCCAAGACGGTGCGTGGCAGTCGGCGCACGGCACGACATTCTGTGTGCTCGGCGCGTCTACCGCTGCTGTGCCCGATTCGGCGCAGTCGTCGGGGTCAGACAGCGACGACGGCGGTGGCCTCGGTTTGCTGGCCTACTGGCTTATCGCCGGCGCCATCATCGTCTTCTTCCTGCTTCTGCTGGTGATCTGGCAGCGTCGCCGCCACAGCCGCGAGCGTGAAAGCAGCCCGATCGTGTCGCCCGAAGCCGTTGAGCCGACGACGCCCAAGTACAATGCCAACGACGCCTTCGGTGACGCACTCAACCGCGATGCCGCCGCGGCTGCGCCTGCTGCGGTTGTTGTTGCCGGAGCTGTTGCCGCTGGAGCGTACCCCGGATACGGTCGCTCTCACGGGAACAGCGTCGACAGTGAGGACACCGCGCTGGGTGCGAGTCTAGCTAGCAACCCCACTCTAGCTGCGTGCCGACTGGACTACGGAGAGGTGACGCTCGGTCGCTGCATCAGCCGCGGCGGCTTCGGTCTCGTGTTCGTTGGCAGCTACCGTGGACGGCAAGTGGCGGTCAAGAAGATCCGCAACGAGCGCGACGTCGAGCGTGAGCAAGTGGAGCAGTTCGTGCGCGAGATCTCTCTCATCTCCGGGTTGAACCACCCGCGCATCGTCGAGTTCATTGGCGCGTGCTGGACCACACCTGCGGAGCTGTCCGCAGTGACGGAGCTGATGGAGCGCGGCGACCTGCGTGATGTTACTCGTCGCTTCAAGCGCCGTGGCTACCGTCTCACGTGGGAGGCACACAAGACGGTCATCGCACTCCACATCGCGGAGGCTCTGACTTACCTGCACGGGCTCAGTCCGACCGTGATTCACCGCGACCTGAAGGCCAAGAACGTGATGCTGAACGCCGACATGGAGGCCAAGCTCAGCGACTTCGGTATTGCTCGCGAGCGCAGCTTCTACGACGGCAGCGAGCACATGACGGTGGGCATCGGCACGTCCTTCTGGATCGCCCCCGAGGTGCTACTCGGCCGGGACTACGACGAACGCGCTGACATCTACTCGTTTGGCGTTGTCCTCTCCGAAATCGACACGGACGACTACCCGTACTGGAACGCACAGCACCCGCCGCAGGGCAAGGTGCAGGAGAATGAAATCCTGCGCCTTGTGGCCCGCGGTGCCAAGCGCCCGGCATTCTCGGACGATTGCCCACCGGCGATCTTGGAGCTGGCGGCGCGATGCCTGCGTGCGGACCCTGAAGAGCGCCCCAGCGCCTCCGAGATTGTGGTCTACTTGCAACAACTCGTGCAGGACCGCAACTCCAGTGCATCCTTTTCGTCGATGATTCGGCCTGGAAACTCGTTCGACTTCAGCACCCGCAGCACGAACAACAGCTCGCCCACGCGTACGGCGCCGGCCAACACCATCGTGAACCTCCGCTCCTCGGGCCAGCAGATCCAGCAGAATCAAGCGATGTCGGTGCCCTCGTCGGCTGCGGCAGCCTTCGCTGCCGGCAAGCGCTCGAAAAAGACGACGACAACCAAGACCACGACTAAGGCTGCCGCGTCGAGCGCTGGCGTTATAGCACATGAAGTGGTGGTGTCCCCGCCCCAAGTGACCCACAAAGTGGTGCGGACCAAGCTACCCCCCAAGGGCAAGCGGACCACAACAACTACGACGACTACGACTCGCCGCGCCGAGCAAGGAAGTGCCAGTGTCATGACTGGCGGCCACTTCACTACCGGCGTGGCTGCGGACAGCTCCGACGGAGATAACAGTGGCCGAAGCTTCGGCAGCGAGAGCGTGCCGTCGAGTCAAAGCAACGCCGGACTGCCGTACGCCGGCCCCACGTCGCCCGCGAGTCTCCGTGCCAACCATCAGGCGGCGATGGATAATTTAAACCAGCAGCGACAACTGAGCTCTTCAAGTGGAGAAGAGGAGAAGAAGCACGAAGCCACGGCCGTCGGCATCGATCGCCGAGGGCAAAAGTGGGTCGTGTACGAGGATGTCAAGGAGCTGTAGGGATGTTTTGCTTCTGAGTGAAGTTTTGCCAATAAATGGATTCGTTTTTGATGAACTTGTTGAATATTGGTGGCTCCATTCGTGCTTTTGTCCACCAGGTGCATCGAGAGCAACCCAGTGCAAACGCGTTGCTCTACGATGCACCGATGAGGTTCTGGGGCTCACTCCCTTGTAGTAAGGTGGCGCCACCAACAGTCCGCCAAACTGGAGATGAAGACTATCATCAAGCCCATCGAAGGCATCGAGCAAACAGTCGCGCTAACATGAAGAGCAGTAGGGCCATTCTCAACTGGGCCACACGCCGATCCGGTTCATGTTTCAGTTTCGGCTGTGAGATTCCAAGCACAACAGGCGCCATGACGTCGGAACACTCGTTACGCACGCCTCATTTGCTGCAATCCGGGGGCACCAGGATGGAGATACATGCCGTGCAGCCTGTGGACAATGCTCGCTTGATCCCCACTAGTCCGATGACCACCAACGCATTCGTACCTGCATCATCCATTTCGTACAGTGGTGAGGTGCCCTATGCTGCCTTCGCAGTTGCGAGGGCGAAGGTCAGACGCAAAAGCCGCAGCGTAATAGAGAGCGCCAGCTTGACTCCAGCTGGAAACTACAGGCTCCGATCGGCGTGCGTCGTAGCTACAACGGAGCACGTCCGTCACACTCGTATTCTTCGTTATTCGCGCTCTTGGTCAGAGCTCCAGCCGCCGTCGATTCGAGCTGACCCATTCAGGACTTGCAGTTCTCGGCAACTGGCACGACTGGCCCAACTGGCACGACGCTGACTCCACGAAAGGCAACGGAGGGCTTTTCCATTCACTATTTATATTGCCACTCGGCTGGCACTTGCTCGGGCGCTGGATGAGTGAAGCCTCGGCGTCGGGGCCGTCAGACGCGATCATCGAGAGCGTTCAAGGCTGGTTCGTCGACAATTTCCTGGATGGAGAGACCCAGCTTTTCGGGGGACCGAACAGCATTTTCAAGGCACTCGACGCCAGTCTTCAGATATGCAGAGGGCGGCCGTCGCTCGTCACGCGGTCAACCACCATACAGCCCAACGGTGGGTGCCCCGACGTGCTCACGGATGTGAATGCATCCTGTACCTGCTTGAGTGGGCTTGATGACAACGAGAACGCGTGGAGATTTCGAGTGCGGTCAAAATCAAACGAGAGCGACAGCAACGCGACTTCATTCCCGTTAACACAAGCAGCGACTGACACACTCGCCATCGACGCAATTCAAACGCTCTATGTGCCCGACACGCTGCAGAAACTGTAAGACCCAAGAGGAGGCTTGTGCTAGCGAAGATTTTAACTGACAAGGTGTTTCTTGGCGTTCACAGAAGTATTATCGGGGTTGGCGAGGCCCCACTTTCGCTCACATTTGTGCCGGAGTATCGGAAGCAAGCCGGAATCAAGCTCCCGATTGCTCGAACACTCGACTCGACCTCGAATCTAACGATCGTGTACGTTGAGAATGTCGCCAATTCTGATCGCGATCTCTTGCCTTGACTTCTCTCTCTCTTTGTCATTCGCTGTCACAGTGAACTCGAGAATATCGACATGTTCACAACCGTCACAAGCGTGTCCACCTTCATGCCTTGCACGGCAACAAGCGTGTGCGTGGCTCTCGGAAAGCATGACCACCAACCCAGAAGTGAGTTTCTAACGGCTCTTGCTCTCTTCCCTCTTCTCCTGTCTGCAGAACAATGAGGAATTGTAACATCACCATGTTTGGCTTCGAGTTTACGGCGGGTTTGAACAACCTCACGAAATTGTAGGCATCGATCGGGCAATCCCTTTTCAAACTTTACTGACAAACTTTCTTTTTGAGTGCAGTGACCTCTCTTCAAACAACATGGTCGCTGCTTATGCAGGAACTGGGAACCAGCTCTTCGCAGACCGATGCTCGTTGACACTGTGCAAGTTGGAGGAATAGTACGTGCCTGCATTCATTCTTGTGCCTATTTAGTACTGGATTTGTATCTCATTTTGTGGATCTGTGCAGCAACTTGTCGTACAACAAGCTGGCGGAATTCCCGACGACACCATTGAACGTCAAGACGCTGCGGAAATTGTACGTACACCTAGACCCGGTCGGTCGCGTAGGATACTCAAACTGTACATTCCCCAGCTACATTCACGGCAACGACATCGACAGCTTCATCGTGAATTCCACTACGTTTNAGCCTTTTCGTTATCGACAGGCGAGTCACCAAGCGACACCAACCCGCTGATCTTCGTGTTATTCGCCGGCATCGTCGTCGTTGTTCTGCTGATGTGCGTGTTGGCCTGGCAGTGGGTCGCCTACAGGAAAGACCGCTCGTCTGTGGCCAATTCACGCGAGTCCAGCGAAGACCACCTGTACTCGATCTTCAATCCCGACTTCGACGACCATGAAACGATGCGTGTTCGTCTGGCAGCCGACCCGCTCATTGTCACGAACAGAATCAGCTTCGACGAGGTGAAGCTCGGGAAATGCATCAGCAGAGGCGGCTTCGGCTTGGTGTTTTCCGGCACGTATCGAGGTCGATTGGTGGCCGTCAAGAAGATCCGCTTGAAGCGAGACGAAGAGCGGGCCCAGATGGAGCAGTTCATCCGGGAAATCACTCTAATGGCGATGCTGAGGCATCCACGCATCGTCAACTATATCGGTGCGGCCTGGGACGCGCTCGTGGATCTGTCTGCTGTCACCGAGTTGATGCAGCGTGGCGACCTGAGCACCGTACTGCACAACAGCCGGGAGCAAGGCTACCAGTTGACATGGGGAGACCACAAGGCCACGATCGCGCTTCATATCGCCGAGGCGCTTGCCTACCTGCACTCGTTGAGCCCCAAGGTGATCCACCGCGACCTGAAATCCAAGAACGTGCTGCTGAGCGACGAGATGGAGGCCAAACTGAGCGACTTTGGCATCTCGCGCGAGTGGCACGACGTCGAGACGCACATGACGGCCGGCATGGGCACGTCTTTCTGGATCGCGCCCGAAGTGTTGCGCGGCCAGGACTACGACGAGAAGGCAGACGTCTTCTCGTTCGGGGTGGTGCTGTCCGAGCTGGACACGGACGACTACCCGTACTGGAACGCCGCCAACCCGCCGGGCGGCAAGCTGCAGGAGGCCGACATCCTGCAGCTCGTGGCGGAAGGCCACATGCTGCCCTCTTTTTCCGGCACTTGCCCCGCCGCCATCTTGGAGGTGGCGCAGCGCTGTCTGAACGTGCGGCCCGAGGACCGACCGAGCGCTGCGGAGTTGGTCTACGGGTTCCAGGAGCTGATCGGCTTCGAGTTGTCCTCCGGCTGGAGCAGAGCGTCCTCCTTGAGCATGGACAGCGTGTGATCGAGAGGTACAAGCTGGCGCACTCTTGAGTCACAGGAAAGCAGACAGCGTAGCAACCTCGAACATCAACCGCAACATGCGCATCAACCACAACATGCGTAACGCGCAGTCTTGACAGCCAGAGTGTCGTTTGATGTGCATTCGCCTTGGTATCTACCAACCTGCTGGCGGAGGCTCCACACATGGTCTCCACTGGCCCCTAGCGGCTGTGCTGTGCGACGCGCGCAATGGGGACAGTTCCGGCTTCAGGAGAGCAGTGTGTGGCCGTCATGGCCAGCGTCTCTTTTGACCGCAGAGAGCGCTTTGCTCGGGCATGACGCAGTGGGACCACCGCGGGCCGCAACCGAGCTCAAGAGCGTGCAGAGACCGCGGCCCCGCTTCAACCACGCGAGAGCTGCCGACCCGCAAGAGGCCCGGCATTCGCTCCTGGCGCTGTTAGCAGCCAGCTAATAGGTGTCCAGCCAACACCACAGCTCGAATAAGACTGGTGCTGGTGCTTGGCCGCCGCGCTGCGTGGAAATGCAGCGTTGATCAGGAGAGTTGAAGTCGGCTTGGGTCTCCTCGATGATCGATCAAGTCCGGTTCGGTGCGCCCTCCTCCAGGCCCAGCGGCTTCATGGTCTGGCGCCACAACAGCTTGTCCCAAACGTGCATCTTGACAAGATGATCTTGTCCTTCACAGCCGACGAAAAGATCAGTTTTCCGTCCGGAACGAAATGGCCAAAGCGTCTTCGGGAATCGCGACTGCGTTCACGCTGCAACGCTGCAAGACGGTGTTGACCGGGTCGCGCGCGCGTAGCCGTCCGCTGCCACAGTTGGCGCCCATTTCTGTTTTGCCGTTGTGAGGCGCGCCGCGGCCGCGCTCGCGTAGCTATTAGCTACTAGCTAACACAACGTAGGGATACTAAACAGCGCCGACTTTGACCCGATCCGCCCATATGCCGCCGAAATCAGCCGGGGGCTCCCGTGAGTACAGTGTGTAGGGACTTTCTGAACCCTCCCGTCAGCAAAAAAATATACGGCCCGCGTCTTATGCTCTCTCTCTAGCGCTTCTTCCACTCGCGCTTCAGCTCGCTACCACACAAGAGCTCGGCCTCGCCATTCGGGGACCCAAAGTACAGCACGGCGTGGAAGTCCAGTGCGACTGACGGCCAATACTAAAACACCATTAAACACAGAGTTTACTAATGCGGCGGATACTACTGGCGCTGGCCATGACGGCGACGGCCGTGGCAGCGGCCTCGTCCTCGACGTCCGGCAGCGGCGAGGAGATCGACGACCAGGTCAAGGCGTGGCTGGAAAACTACCTGGGGGACGGCGAGACGCGCCTCTTCCCCAACGACATCAAGTCCGTCTGGGGCACCACCATCGGCAGCAGCCTCACGGCCAACTGGAAGGCGCTGCCCGTCGTGTGCGACGGCCAGCCCAGCGTGCAGACCAAGTCGTCCACGCTCACGCCCAACGGCGGCTGCCCCGACGTGTACACGAACGCCAGCGTGAGCTGCACGTGCCTCGAGGGCTACGACAACGCCACCGAGTGGGAGTTTTACATCCAGCCGCGCGAGGAGCTGGCGGATCAGCCGCTCACGCTCGAGTTCGGCGCCACGCTGGGGCTCACGTCGCTCGTGACCATCGTGGCGCCCGACGACCTCACGGCGATCAAGATCGTGGGCGTGGGCGACGACGTCATCACGCTCAACGTCACGGCCGAGGCCACGGGCTGGAGCGACTACGACACGTCCAACCCGTCGCTTATCGAGGTCGGCACCACGTCCGCTCTCGAGAAAATGTAAGTCGATTTCTGGCTGGATAGGAGATTTTTTAATGGTGAAGAGGGACTGACTGGTGGCTGTTTGGTGGATAGTACGCTGGAGAATGTGGACTTGTACACGGCGCTCGATGCCTCGACGGACTTCATCCCGCTGGCGGTCGAGAATTTGTAAGGTTTTATTGTTTTTTTCTTCATGTTTGAAGACGGGAAACTCAAATTTTGCTGCTTTGTGTGGACGTATAGGACGCTCCGGTACACGAACATCAGCCAGGTGACGTCTACATTCCTGCAGGGCTTCGCCAGCCTCGAGTACCTGGATCTGTCGCACAACAAGCTACACGGCACTTACTCGCGCATCTCGTCGCAAATGTGCACGGCCAACCCGTGCCCGCTCAAGTCCATCAACGTGAGCAACAACGCGTTGACGCAGATCCCGTACCGCATGTTCTACCTCAACCAGCTCAACAGCCTGTACCTGGAGAACAACGCCATCGAGAACTGGACCGTCTCGAGCGACCTGTACGAGAACATCGCAGGGCTCGCGAATTTCAACATGGACCTGCCCAACGACTCGTACGCGTGCGACAACGGCACGTGGATGACCGCGCACGGCATTGACTTCTGCGTGCTGAACGCCACGACCGCAGAAACCTCGTCGGACTCGTCGTCCAGCAGCCACAGCTACCTCATTTACGTGATCGTGGCGGCGTGCATTGTCGTCTGCGTCCTGATCTTCGTGTTCATCCGACAGCGCCGTGCGCACAACCGCCGCAAGGAGCGAGACGAGTCGGTCTTCGACCACACGCTCTCGTTTGACTCGCACTTCACGGCCAACACCAACATCATCAACGACCCGCTCATCATCGCCCACCGCATCCCGTTCAAGGACGTCAAGGTGGCCAACTGCATCAACAAAGGAGGCTTCGGGCTCGTGTACAGCGGCGTGTACAACCGCCGCCGCGTGGCCATTAAGCGCATTCGGTCGGATCTGTGCCAAGACATGAAGCACGTGGAGGCCTTCATGAAGGAGATCTGCCTCATTTCGACGCTGGAACACCCGCGTATCGTGGAGTTCATCGGCGTTGCTTGGGACACGCTTCGGAATCTGAGCGCGGTGACCGAGTACATGGAGCGTGGAGACCTGCGCGAGGTGTTGCGCAGCTTCCAGTTGCGCAACACGCCGCTGACGTGGGAGGCGCACAAGTTTCGCATCACGCAGCACATCGCCGAGGCGTTGACATACTTGCACTCGCTGGACCCGAAGCTCATCCACCGCGATCTCAAGTCGAAGAACGTGATGATTAACACGGAAATGGAAGCCAAGCTCAGTGACTTCGGCGTGTCGCGCGAGCGTCACCTCGTCGAGACGCACATGACGGCCGGCATCGGCACGTCTTTCTGGATCGCCCCGGAGGTGCTGCTGGGCAAGGACTACGACGAGCGGGCGGACATTTTCTCGCTGGGCATTGTCATCTCGGAGATCGACACCGAGGACTACCCGTACTGGAACGCCAAGAACCCGCCTCAAGGCGGAAAGGTGGAGGAGACGGCCATTCTTCGCATGGTAGCGGCGGGCGAGCTCATCCCGGACTTCACGGAGAACTGCCCCAAGCCGGTGCTGGAGCTGGCGAAGGCTTGCCTGTCCCTGAACCCGGATGACCGTCCGTCAGCCACCGAGGTAGTGTACGCGATCCAGCAGATCGTCAGCCGTTCGTCGGTGAGCTACGGTGGCATGAGCATGGACTCGTCGTCCACGAACTCTTCTCGGCAGATGTCGCTGTAAGAAAAAAAAAGATTAACGATATAATGTGAATGGCGTTAGAGAGGAAGTCAAAGCGCTGGCGCGTGATGTATCATCATGGTTTCTATCTGCTCCCAGCTCGTCCGAGAGGAGCCGCCGCGCTTCGCTTGCATCCGTTCATCTATCCGAACTTGCCGTCGAACCCGACGAAGCCTGTGATCTTGAAAATGGGGAAGAAGGGCTTCTTGTGGAGATTGGAGCACCAGTTCCACGCGCTCGTCAGGCGTCCATCGATGCAGGACCCCGCCTCAAAGAAATTATCAGCACCGCTTCCGTCGAAGGCCTCTCGAAAGAAGTCTGAAAGAATGGTGCGCTTCAGCTTGCGAGCTCCGCCGAACGTCGTGTCCACGTATCCTTGGATCGCCTTCGACGACTCGCACATCGACTCGATGCTGTCGATAGCCTTCACGATAGGCCGCAAAATGTGCCCCACTTGCGTGTACTTGTCGATGAACATGAGCGCGTTCGGGACGTTCTTGTCTCCGAGGTGAATCACACTCGAGCCCACCCACGAGTCCAGATTGCGCTGCGTTGAATGCAGGATAACGTGCATGGCGCGAGACACACGAGGCGCAGGCTGGATGCGGTGCAGCCCCTGGCCCGTATCCGTCAGCTCGTACCGTGTGCCGTCGGCCAGCAGGTCCTCATCAGTTAGACACCACAGGCGGAACATATCGTGCGCGATCTCGCGCCAGAGCGTCAGCGACTGGAGCACGTAGTTGTACTGGCGACTGTGCGAATGCGACAGCCGCGCACCGTCGTTCCCGCTAATGATGGCCAGCGAGTTGTCTTCTTGCTCGTCGTCCGGGTTGAAATGCGTGCTCAGCAGCTTGATCATCCGGTCAATCGGGTCGCGCTCGAAGTACAGATGGTAGTTGTTGTCAGCGATCGAGTACAGACACTGCTGGAGGGAGTCTCGCGTGAGACGCCGGCTCTCGTACTTGTCGCTCAAAGCGCGGATCGCTTGCTCCTTCTGCTTGATCTGGCGCTGGATCTGAGCTCGAGACTTGCCCTCGGGGGCCACCACCATCGTCGCAGTCTCGATACGAGCGTCACGCAGCATGTCCAAAGCGCCTCCAGCCTCCAGCACATCGTACACCGTGCGAATCTTCTGCAGACACGAGAACCCCAGCAACTCCTGCAGCTCCGGGCACACCGCGTCCTGCATCAAGTACATGAGCTTGCCGTATTCCCCGCGCATTTTCTCCGGGTTCATGATCTTGTACCGTCTGCCCAACTCGAAGATCTCCTGGAAGAACTCGGCGCTCTCGGCGAAGTTCTTCTCGTCCAGCACCTCTTGCCCAGCCTTGTAGTCCGACGCCACCGCCAACGCCGACAGAAATCCGCATACATCTTGTAGCTGGGCACGCACCCGCTTGGCCGCCGGCTGGAACTTGGGCGTGTCCAGCTTGTCCGTGTAGCTGCTCACACACAGCGCGGCCTCAAGCGCGCGCAGCAGCTTGCGTTCTTCGTACGTGAGTCGAACGGGGATGTACTTGGCTCGCTCCAGCATCTCGGCCGCCGCTTCTACGCTTGTAGTATTGGCGCTGCCGTTGGTCAGTCTTGCCGGGCCGAGCGACGACGGGTAACCTAACAGATAATGACCCATCAAGTTACAAATGTTACGGCGGGGAGCAGGTTCATCGGAGTCAGAATCATCGGAGTCGCGGTCCACAGCGCCATGCATACCGCGGTCAAGCTGGTCTTCCTCCTCGCTGCTACTGGTATCTCCGTCGAGCTCGTCCGCGTCGCTCTACACATCCAAATCCACCACAGTACAAGTTCCCTCCTATTAGTCTCTCCAGCATCCTCTCAAGCCCAGCAATACAGCGTCGTACATCGTAGTCCACTGCATCTTTCGCGGTCTTCATGTCCACGTCCGCTGTTTGCTCCTGCTCCTGCTCCTCCGCAGCGGCTGGGGCGGCCTTGGACGCCGGGAAGCGCGGCTGGAACGTGTGCTTCCTCCTGTTACCCTTGCGGTGCTGGCCGCCGTAGCAGAGCTCGCAGAAGTAGTCGTGGCACTGCTCGCAGAAGAGCTCGGCTTCGTGCGCCTGGCACTCGACGCACTGGAACTCGTTGCGCCGCGTCTGCTCCAGCTGGGCCGCGTCCTCGTCGCCCGAGTCCTTGGCGGCGTCCTTTGCCGCCGCCGCCGCCACGTGCGCAAACAGCGCGCGACACTCCTCGGGCAGCTGCTGGTCGTCGTCCAGGTCGTCGTCCAGCAGCGCAGACAGCGTGCGCATGCGGCTCACGCGCGCGAGGCGCTCGCCGGCGTCGGGACTCGACATGCTCCGATGACTTGACCACCCGCTCGGGAAAATCGCACACTGAGCCAAAACCCATCGTCCGGGTAACGGATATTGGTGTGGTACACGTAATGCGAGCCCCTTACAAACACCAAGTGTGATGGCTTTTAGGCGTCTCTTCGTGCGCACAAGTTGAAGAGCTCCGGTGAAGAGCATGAGTGGCAACGACGGAGGGCAGGCGACGCTGTCGGACTTGAAAGAAGGTGAGGAAGAGGAGGTGTGGTGGCTGTACGGAGGAGGGATATTGATGAAGAGGTGGGGTTGCGAAGTGCTGAAGGACACGCTGGCGGCGAGGGGGTCGCTGGACCAGATCAAAGCTCGGATCCGAGCCGAGATCTTCGCGGCGCTGGACGACCAGGTGACGAGTTGCAATCGGGATGATGCTGTCGTGAATGCTGTGACTGATGAAGATGGGATTATTACTGGGCAGGACGTGCCGAAGCCGAAGCTGTCGAACGAGAACTTGATCATCAACGAGCTCATCCGCGAGTACTTCGAGTACAACGGATATCGCCACGCACTGTCGGTCTTTCTGCCAGGTTTGGACTATGGATTTGGGTGATATGCATTGCATATAGGTAGAAGCTCACGCGAGGTGGTTCGTGTGTTGGAATGTGTACTTCAGAGTCCGGCCAGCCAGCTGAGAAGCCGTTTGACCGCCCATTCCTGTCGAGCGAGCTGAACGGTGCGTGGACATTGCTGACGTCAACTACAGTAGCTATGCTCAGACTGATCGTGGATGGTTTTGTATACTTGGCTCAGTGACGGAGGATCCGCGTTTTACGCATGTCCCCCTGCTTTACAGCATCGTCGCTAGCTTGCAGCAAAGTCGAAGTATGACGTGGCGTGGCACAGCAATTTCTCGAGTAAATTCGCCACTAAGCACTGTTGATATGTTCGATTTTGGTGATGATTGACAGACCATGAGCAGCAGAGAGAAAGAGATGTGGACGCCGAGCACCAGATGAACCAGTTTGCATCTATGGCTTCACTCGATAATCATGAGGTACGTCTTGGCAGCTCAGTCGATCTTCCTGATCTTGCCAAGGCATTGACTTGTACATGCATTTTTGTATTGATCAGGAGCGCAGTTTTGAAGAGGACCCGACACGGCAAACTATCGTCGGTGAGAGAGCCTGCAACAATAATTGTGCCTTCATTTCTCGGGTTAACAATTATGCTTCTGCTTGCGCTTTTTTTTCATGCGCAGATGGGACCAAAGAGCCTTCGCCGTTGATGTTCAAGAAGTAGTTGATCTCGTGGCATCCTCGATGGCCAGTTGTTTAAACGAGCTCTCCTCAATTTCATTTTGGATGGTTCAGTTGTGGATCCGCCCAGCTCTGGCGTCTTGTGTCCCGTCGCACCTTTCTCTTTATCAGTGCTTATTAATAACCTTCCCGGTTCAAGGCTTGCAGAAATTGCCGTCCTGATGCCACTTGGTCTTGCAGCAGCCCGCCGGAGATTTTCATGTTCCAGTTTTTGCAAAAAATCGATGGTGGTCAAAATGAATGGCTTATTTTGTGTTTCGTACACGAGATATGACCGAGCATCAGCGCCAACCAGTCAGAAGCGCTTCACAGTCCATTCGTCCGCTGACGTACAGTGCATCAATCAGGCCGCCATGATCTCCGCGCTAGCATGGGTCCCCAAGGGCGCGTCTCGTCGCATGCCTGACAAGCTCAAGCTGACGGATGACGAGATGAAGATGCTGCACGAGGCGGCGGAGGAGGAGCAGGAGGAGGAACAGAGCGCCATGGAGGCCGCCATGGCCGACGAGGACGCTGAGGCTGAGCCGGAACAGCAGGAGCAGGAGATGGGCAGCGACGGCCTGCCTGCCTCCTTCAAGATGGACGAGTACGACGAGGAAGATGACGACGCCGCCATCAACAGCTACATCGGTAACGGCGCCGGCGCTATCGAGGAGGAGGACGAGCAGGAGGTGGCTGATGATGAAGGCAACGTGGCCATGGAGGACGAGGAGGACGAGCAAGATGACGAGCGGGAGCTGGACAAGGACGACGTGGAGATCCGCCCCACGGACAGCGTCATCCTCGTCGCCAACACGGAGGAGGACTTCAGCAACCTCGAGGTGCAGGTGTACGACGACGAGAACGGCGCACTCTACGTGCACCACGAGATCAACCTGCCGGCCTTCCCGCTGTGCATGGCCTGGATGGACTGCGCGCCTGTGCCGCTGGACCCCACCACGGGCCCCGTGGACGGCAGCTTCGTTGCCGTGGGAACGTTTAAGCCGGGCATTGAGATCTGGGATCTCAACGTGCTCGACGTGCTGGAGCCGACCGCCACGCTGGGCGGCGAGAACGACGAGGACCTGCGTGAAGTCGCCATGCCCAAGATCTCCAAGCGGCGGAAGAACCACAAGACGTCGCTCAAGCCTGGCAGCCACCAGGACGCCGTCATGTCGCTCGACTGGAACAGCAGCCACCGCAACATGCTGGCCAGTGGCTCGGCCGACTCGACCGTCAAGGTGTGGGACGTCACGACACAAAAGTGCCTGTACACCATGGCCCACCACAGCAACAAGGTGCAGAGCGTGCGTTGGAACCCGGCCGAGACCACGGTGCTTGCCAGTGCGTCCTTTGACCGGACGATCGTGGTGCTGGATGGCCGTCAGCCGGACGCCTTCTCCAAGTTTCAGCTGAGTGGCGAGGTGGAGAGCATCGCCTGGGCGCCGCACAACCCGAACACGATTGTGGCGTCTTCGGAGGACGGTGTTGTTGTGGGCTTCGATGTGCGGATGAACGGCGCCGACCCGCTGTTCCGGTTCGACGCCCACGCTGGTGCCGTGTCGGCTATCTCGTTCTCTGCTCAGGTGCCTGGCCTACTGGCAACGGCTGGCGTGGACAAGACCGTCAAGCTTTGGGACCTCAAGGACAACGCTCCCGTGTGCGTCACCTCGAAGGAGATGAATGTGGTACGTCAACTGTTTTGGTGCAGCGAATTGCGGTGAACTTCAGTAGGCTAACGGTCGTATTTGTTGCGATTGCAGGGCGAGCTGTTCACACTGTCTTTCTACCAGGACTCGCCGTTCATGCTTGGCGTTGGAGGCTCGAAGGGTGTGCTGGCGCTTTGGGATACCTCTGAGAACGAAGGCGTTGAGCGCCGATTTAGCTCTCGTGTGCAGGGAGTGGCTTCCACCACGTCTAGCGACATTTCGGCGTCTTTCCGGTCGCCGTACCAGCTCGGCGAGGAGCTGGCGCTCGAGGAAGAGCGTGAAAAGCAGCAACAGGGTAAGAAGTCAGGCAAGGGCAAGAAGGGCAAGAAACACTAGACTACATACACGACGCTTCTTCCCAACTACGATACATAATATGTAAGCGCTTGTTCGTACCATTCATTGTTTCGCTTGGCCGTCATGTTTCCACACCGTACTGCCGACAGGGATGTTCACGGTTGAAGACAAGATCCAGCAAACGAATTCAAGTTTTTACAACGCACGTGCCAACCCTACCAACTCACGTCGTCCTGGTGAATCAAAAGCGCTGTCTGGTAGTTTCTTCTGCTGCTTTGGAGCTCTTGGTTCCCAAACGTGCTTCCCAACCGTAGTTTCTCGACGTTATCCATTAGTGCGCATCCAGACAACGCCATAAGTACTAGCGCCGATCTTCCCGGTAAAGCTAATCGATCCACCTTCCTGTCAGTCGACGGTGGTCACGGCCGACGACACGAAAGAAACACCGTCGCGCTGTGCCAGCCTCTACATCCAGATCACCACTATGTGAAGCTATTCAAGAAAGTGGAAACCGCACATCGGTCCGCATAATTTCCACCACCAACTGCGAGTCAGAGCCAGTGAAAGCCCTGCTCACCACGTGTCCATTTTGCCCAAATGGCTTCCAAGCTAATTCTGCTCTTACCACTTCACACCGTTACTTTTAGGTTTAAAAACCGATCCGCCATCTCATTTTCCACTCTCAAAACTCAGTCCCCCAGCGCAGTGAATGGGCGAGGAAGGCCAGTCGAGCAACTCGAACTCGGCGCGCTACGCCGAGCGCGCCGAGGCCGCCGGCATGCTGCGCGCCACGCAGGAGGAGCTCTCCACCAAGATCAAGGAGCTGCAGATCTACGAGAGCAACTACCTGGCTCTCAAGAAGGACCTCGCCCGCTGGAAGAAGAAGTTCGAGTATGTTTTTCGAGAGAACGAGCTGTTGGCCCTGGAGACGGGCAAACTGGACGCGTCGCACAAGCAAGTGGCTTTCCTGCAACAGGAAATCAAGTTCAAGGAGGAGGAGGGGGCGGCTTTGAGAGGGTTAGTGAGCGCCCTCGAAGCAGCCAACAAGAAGCAGAGAGCCAAGCAATTGGAGGCTGCCCGGGCTAGAGACTCGGAAATGGAAGCGCTTGCTGCCGAGAGGAAGAGCAATGAAGACGTCGATATGGCGCTGCAGAGCGAGAGGGAAGACAGGCAACAGGAGCGAGAGAAGTACGTGGCGGAAATTGCTGCACTTAAGGCGGAAAATGCGCTACTGTTGAAGGACGTGGACAGGAAGGACGAGGAGCTCCAGAGGCAGGAGGAACAGGTTAATGCTCACAAGGGCAGGATCGACGGCTTGGAGCAGGAGTTGAAGAAGGAGCAAGAAGCTGGCATGTCAAGGCTTAAAGAGAAGCAGGACAAGGTGGTGGAGCTTGAAAGGCAGGTCCAGCAGATGCAGATGAGGAGGAGATCAAGCGTGGCTGCCATTTTGGCGCAGGCGGAGGAAGAAGGAAGAGAAATGGTGGGTTTTGGACCCACGGACAAGCTCAAGGCCAGCCACATCAGTGAGGGAGACGAGAACAGGGAGTACGGCAGCGACGAGGAGCCGGATACGCCGCCCGGAACTCCACCGCCGATTTCGGCTGGCGGGTTGTTGCCGCCCGAGGACCCGACGGCTGATCAGACGATCAGAGATTGGGCCGAGGACAGGAAGATTCGAGCTGCGCGCAGCTTCGAGGAGGCCCTGGATCTGGATAAGCTTGAAGAGCTGATCCGCAAGCTGCCCTACGAGCACCAGGAAGGCGCTAGTCGAGTGCTCATGGGCGCGTTGGACCCCGACTCGACGGCAGACCCGGTGAACGAGTCGCAGATTGTGCTGCGCCACTTGTCGTCCGAGCGGCAGGCCGAGCTGCGCGAGTTCCTATTGCCGCTGCTCAAGGCCCATCCGGCGCTGCGAGTGTCGTACTCGACCATGGAACGCCGCACGCTCGTGACGGATGTGCGCATTCAGATCGAACGTCGTCGCGACTCGGTGCTGGGCGGCTTCGTGCCGGGTGAGAAGCGCTTCGGCAAGGACCACATGTTCCTCGGCCCGTCTCCGGAAGACGTGGGCAAGCTCGTGCCGCACATGCCTCGCGTCATCGGCGCGGGCAGCAAGGCCATTTACGTGTCCAAGCCCAAGCACGTCGAGGTTGCGGAGCCTGCCGCCACTTCGTCTCCTCTCGAACGGGGCAGCGAGCACACGGAGGACATGGATACCGCCTCCGAGTCGACGGAGGCGCCCGACGTTACCGCGTCGAAGCGCAAGTGGGGCGGCCTTAACGCTGCCAAGTTCATCGGCACGATGGCAGCTGGTGCCAAGCAGCGCGTGGCTGCTACCTTCAAGAACGCCAAGTACACACACGAGGGAACGTCGTGCCAGTTCTGCAAGATGACGCCCATCGTGGGAGAGCGCTACTCTTGTGGCACGTGCGTGGGTTTCGACCTTTGCGAGAACTGCTACTCGCTTGGTGGCCACGGTCTGGAGAACTCGGACGAGCTGTTCTACCGCGTGCAAGAGCTGGTGCTGGCTCGTTGCCCTCGCCTCGCCGAGGAAGTGGATCTGCTGGAGCTCATGCGCTTCGAGATCTGCCGTTCCAACCTGCGCAAGTTCAGTTTCTGCCTCAACTGGCTTGCCGACATTGTCAACGGCAAGACGTCAAGGGACTTACAGGCCCGCGCTCTGGAAATCCCCAGTATCCGACGCGATGTTCGCAAGGTGTTTGTGCCGCTGCTCATGCGCGTGTGCAGCGACCGAGAGGATATCGAGGTCAAGACCGAGTGGGAGCTCGAGGATGACAACCAGGCGCCAGTCCGCAGTGTCGGCGGCGGCGTCAGTGAAGGAGACGGCCGCTTCCTCGAAACGTTGCGGATTTGGGTGGCCGACCAGTACCGCACCACGTCGCCGTTCGTGGAGCGCAGTCTGCTCAAGTACCGCGAAGGCGAAGAGGGAGACGAAGACGAGGAAGATGGCAGCGACGACGGCGCTCAAAGTGATGGCGGACACTCGCACGAAAACGGTGGCCAGGAACACGATGAGCCAGATGAACATGATGAGGACACATACGCAGAAGACCCGTACGCTAGCGTGGAGGGGACGAGCAGCCAGCCGGGGTTCGTGGAGCGCAATCGCATCCACAGCGACCAGTTCTAGAAAGGCAATCGGTAATGTGTGTTTGATGGACGAGATAGGGTGCGGAGCAGGAAGAATCAAGTCGATCAGTCTATGAGCAAGTGTTGTGTTCCACTAGCTACGCTTTCCACAGTCTCACGTATCGGTCACTGCCGTAGGTGGCCACGATGTTGCGGTGAGGGTGGTGCGCGATGCCGAATGCGTCGGCGTTGCAGATTTGCATCGACGTCTCGAGTTCTCCAGTCGCTGCGGCGAAGCTTGCGATAAACCCCTTGTCGGTCACGCCGTACAGCCACTTGCCACGCATGGACAGCGTACAAGCGACGAAGTTGCCGACCTTCTTGTCACCGAGAGGATCTCCCTTGTACGTCAGCAGCACCTCTCCTCCCATGGACAACCGGTGCATGTCACTCGTGCGCGTGCAGATGATAATGTCTTCGCTAGTCCCCGAAGCGCTCGGCACTAGCACCGCACACGTGATGTCCACCTCAGCAGCATAGGACTGGCTGGGCGGTTGCACAGTCTGCAGACACTCCGTCGTCTTGGTGCTCCAGATCTTCAGCGTTCCATCACTAGACGTCGAAATGACCTTGCTGCCATCCGAAGAAAACACGGCTGTGTTGACGTAGCTCTGGTGGCCGCGAAACTCTTTGAGCGTCTGGCCCGATTTGAGTCCGTGGATGCGGACAAGATGGTCAAACGAAGCCGTCAGCAGCTGAGTGCCGTCTCGAGAGAACACGATACTCTGGATGCCTTGGCTGTGAGCATTGTCAAAGTGACGCAGGCACATACCCGTGGAAACCTTCCACACCTTCACCTTGCCGTCCTCGCTACCGGTTGCCAACAGCTCTCCGTCTCTGCTGAAGGCTTCGGCCGTCACACTCGCGTCGTGCATCATGAACTCGTCCTAAGCCGGCACACGCACAGGGCACATTAGCACCCTATTGAATGCAGACATCAGCACAAGTATTACCTTAGCCTGGTACTCTAGGTCCTTGCGCAACTTGCACTTTTCGAAGTCCCAGACCTCCACGAAGCCGTCCTTCGCGCCGGTCACGAGCATCCTTCCGTCACGGCTGAACTGGGCGCATTGGGGCATCGACGTCTTGCTGAACTTGATCTTGCCCGCCGACTTGCGCACCAGCTTCTCGGAGCGGTCCACCACCTTCTCCTTGGC
>JAABLL010000187.1:0-19858 GCA_012295475.1 Phytophthora gonapodyides | reverse complement strand
GGGCACAACGTGGTACTTTCGGGAGGAAATGGCACAAGGGAGCAAAATGCTTCCTTTTATCGCGAAAGGGTTAACACCCGCAAACAGTAGCGTAAGTATGATCCTATTTAAAGCACCCGACCTGGCAGAGAAGTTGAGCATTCACCTGTGCCTGGATTATGACACGCCTTGATACTGCAACGGCACGCTGACATAGTGCTGCCAAGCCAGCGCCTTTTTTGACTCGGTGTCTTGATGTCAGCAGGCTCCAAGCGCCGCTTGACATCGCCCTCCTCGAAGCACAGGCGAAGGATTTCATCCACCATAGCGTTGGTTCACTTGAGTCTGTGGGCCACCTTCGCCTTCTTATTGTAACTCTACGCACGAGCGGTGCCTCTCTTACTTGCTGCAAAGGGCGGCGCAGGGGCGGTTGCGGTGTCATGGCTAGCCGCTGTGACTGCAGCAAACTCGATCGTGGTAGGATGGGTACTGGTGCCCCCAACAGGTGCTGCAGATGCGAGGGCCGCGATTCCTAACGCTTCATTAGAAAGCGCGAAAGCCTCCTTGCCTGAGGGGTTCTCCGTTGCGCGGTTGTGAAACGCTAATGATGAGGCAAGAGCTGCTGTGAGCGACGCGAACCACTCAAGCATTTGGTTCGGCCGGGAACTACTTGGGTAAGACCCAGAACACCGCACGACTGGCACCTCAGGACGCCTTGCACCGGAGAGCCTACCCTGCCATTTTTTTTCGCAGCAATATATGTACTCTGACTAGAACAAGGGTCTAACAAAGCTCACCCAATTAGCTGGGGTTTGAGGCCCACGGGGCAACCGATTCGAGGGTTGGCAAAACAAAACTAGGAGTGGATTCTAATATCACATAAAAATTCAATTTTTACCAGATGCAATCAGTACCAAAGATAGAATTTCACATTCACCCAGCCGTTAGAAGAATTACTCAGTATCACCTCCGGGGCATCTAAAACTCAATTCTATTTTAGCGTTCATATGTAGTGCATAATTGACTGAACATTGTCAAATTTTCCGCCCGCAGACCTAATATTGGCGAGTAACGGATCGGGGTGGCTGGAATGCGGTAGGTGCCGGCGAAGGTCCCAATTGCACGGAGAAACGAAGCGATTATTTGTGTACCCATAACGAGGCGGCACACGCAGACTGTATAAAATGACATATGTGCTGGTATTAGCACCTGAGAGCTGCAACGCAGTCGAGGACGACGTGTGGTGGTGAAGCCGGTATGCAGTAGAGCGGACCGAGTACAAAAGCCAGTTCGTGCTCACGTATGAATTAGCTACCTCGAAATCCTCTGTAGTTCAAGAAGCAGTAGCTGTGGCCGCACATAGGCCAGATGACGCAGAAAGGTACCCAAGAGGTACCGTAGTGGTATCAAAGTCATGGTACGATAGGGTATCGTGGTTTTACCTGTTCTGCATCCATGATTGCCAGGATGACGTGTAGGCATGTAACCAGCAAACGAAGCTTAAAGAACGAAGGTGACAAAACGAAGTTTTCGCTTAAGCGAAAGAAATACAGTGCTCCAGGTCGAGTATTTACTGATATTCTCGCCATCGTAGAGTAGTGGGTATTACCTAGACAGCAGGCGCTAGAGGGCCACCACAGCAGCATAGGTAGCTGCAGCACATATCGCGTGAAGCCATGAAGCAAACAAACAAATTCGTTATCCCAAGCTGATTTACCGCTCCACCATGGAATTGACTCACACGAGTCAGTTATTCGACTTCTCAACCAGAAGCCGGGCAACAAATAGTTTGACATCCTACAACTCGTCTGGGTAGCTGCCATGATTATGCTGATTTGCCTGCGTTCTATGATTTAAGGCCTGCCGTGCGGCTTCGGAGTCATTACGGTCGAAGCAGAGCAAATATATTTGAGGTGCACGATACGGCTCACATTTCGCCCTTTGGTTATATGCTGCTTTTCTCGTACAACGGTGTTCAACATATGCTATCAACGCCGAATAGGGAAAAGATTACGCGAATTTTTAGTATGCAGCAGATGACACCAAAGCGATCGGTGCTTTCATGTAGCCTGTGAAGTTTTTTTTTTAAATTTCGGAGATTCTAACCGTACGCTGTAGTTGGCGAGGCGAAACAGGTTGCTGAGCAGCATCGCGAGAAGATCTTGGACGTAGGGCATAAGGATGTTGAGGCGACTTTGTACATTTTGAATACTGCCCATTCCTCATTAGACTGCTTGGCGCACCGAAGTAATCGCGTTGTGGAGAGTCCGCGCGGAACTTCAAAGCTCTGGGTTGATGCATTACAGGTCACCATATTTTAGGGGCGCTAGTATACGCGTGGACATAGCGTCGGGCAACGGGAAGGTAGAATTGAAACGACATTCATACGCGAGTCTGGGCATAGCTCCAGGTCGAGGAGAACGAAACTCCAACGATGTATCCCAGTCGTTCCAATACCTGGGGCAGTGGTGCGAGCTCAAAATTATACAGCAGTCGGTGGCGAAGCAGATCGTGCTGGTGACCAAGACGATGTTGAATCAGCCGTTGTACATCGCTCTCTGCGAGTTGCCGTTAGCAAGCTGCTGAGCCAGCAACACATTGCTAGTTAGTTCACTTATACAGTAGCATCGTCTGTCATATTCTACCCATCTTCAAGTTTTTCTGTCGATAAAGTTAAAAGTGTGCATCAGCAATACCCGCCGAGCCTCCACCAGCTTCGCTAGCTCGACCTGGTGAACACGTAAAGGCCTCAAGATTCGCGCAGAAGCGAACCCGTAGAGTGCCTTGCACTCTGCTGGGTGGCCTTCACACTGTTCTCGTTGACAGTCGGCCAGAGCAACATCAGCGCCATGCCATTGCCGGTCATTCTTGTGACTGTGAGCTCAAACGTTTTAGTGCGCATAGCGGGGGTGGATGCTGTCCGGATTAAAGCATCGGGTACACTTCACGGCAGCAGTAATTAATACAGTATTAGGCTGATTTGGGACAGTGTCAGTCGGATGGAGATTGTCGTTTTGTGTACATTGAACTGGGTGATTCGAGCGATACGCCGACTTACATCTCGAGAATGATCGATTTATGTGATGCAGGTATGCTACCGGTTAAACATACATTTGGAAGGCGGCCGATGCATAAACTTGCTGGTGCAATGCAAAATTTCATCCACTGCACAGCTTGCACATCTCTGAAAGCAGCTAAATGGATGTATCGATTCACGCTACTCAGTAACGCAAGCCCACAGTGCGGGCGAGATCGCCAATTCGTAATTCATACCATTGATTTGATCATCTAAATCTCAGACTCTTTCGATGCATTTTAAAGCTGCATGAGAAGATACTGCGACTTTCCTTCTATTAGTTTTGCCAGTATTAACCCTTTTACACAAGTTAAATCATGAACATACCATATATATTTTTAAATCATAAACACTACAATCTGTAATCAGTACAAAAATCAAGTTACGTGCACTCAAATGGAAGCCTCTGCAAATCACTGTAGATATTATGCAACAAGAGGAGGTAATACGAGTACCTTTATACTGGGATAGCTAAAGCCTGAAAGGATTGTGCTGGTACAGCCCAAATCAGGTTAATTCGCTTCAGTAACTGAAGCCGGTTACTGAACCCGATAACTGAAGCCGATAACTGAAGCCGATATGAAAGCCAGATACTTGATGACTCGGGACCAATGTCCACGAAGCGTTGCTGAGTGAAGTGAGGCGTGAGTGAGAGCCGTCGACATCCTTCACAAGCACAGTCATGGGCACAACAGCGCTCATTCCAGCATGGACGGCAGAAGAGAGGCCCTGGCTCGGGTTCTGCGACGGTGACGCCGAATCGGATTTAACCAGCGGTGGGACTTTGTCAAGTGAGGGAGGGCACAGCTCCGGTTCAGGGGGAGGAGCTACCTATTGGTGCCGATGCTGCCAGGGAGCGGAGAAATATAGCGCAACGACAACGGCGCGCTGAAAAGAGACGATTGCAGGATGCTGACAGGGAGCGAGGGCTTAGAGAGGCGGAGCTAGCGGCGCCGATCACTGTGCGATCGAGTGTGTTGCTCAGTGCGGGATCGGAAACCGATGCAGCCCGAGAGCGCCGAAATGAGTTACAGCGAAAGCGTCGCGCTGAGCAAAAGCGTTTGCAGGTGATAAGTCGGGAGCGATCACTCCTTCAGAGGACCTGTGGAGAAGCGGTTGCTGCTCGGTCGGATGTGCTGCCTAGTGAAGATGCAAATGCAGGTGAACTGGCTGGGCAGAGCCAGCGCGCCCTTGGTGTTGATGCCACCCAGGCGCGAAGGAATGAGTTTCAGCGACTACGTCGAGCCGAAGCGAGGCGCCTGAGTGTGGCTAACGCTGGTGAACGCATGGACCAACTAAGCCCAAATCCTCAGTCCCAAGGGGTTGTGGCGGATTAAAACGATCGAGCTACAAGAATACGAGATGCTCGGCGAAGGCGTGTGGCACTTGGCTTAGTGAAAGATGAAGAGATTCTTGTGGAGTTGAGTGCTCGAGTGCTACAAGAAAGAAACCTGTCTGGGGAGGAGGTCGAATGGATGGCGACGAATCAACGATATTTACAAGATCCTCGTCTAGCTCTTGCCTACTATTATTGTTGTGGAACGGATCCTGGTTCTTTCGTCTTCGGGGACGAGTAGCTCCGAGGTGACGACGGGGAGCCCACGCGGGAGCGAATTCTGAAGCTACTTGATGACTATCCAAAGGCGGATGACATTGCGGCCTGCCAGAGCGCTGTGCTCGAGCTCGAATCCGAGTCGACGACAATATGGGCCTGTGCTTCGTGCGGGATAATATTGCTGCAAAATGGCTCGTGTCGCGTATTATTTTCAACATTGGAGGATCTACAAACGATTCGTCTTTCGGAGGCAGAACGCAACGAGGTATTCATGGGGACCCCGGAGTCGATTGTGCGGTCGCACAGACAGCTTTTCTTTGACGATCAGGACATTTACTATCTGATTCCAGATTTGGTGCGCGATCGCAGCAGAATTCCTCTGTGAAAAATGACACGCCGATCCTCGAAAGAGCAAGTTTAGCGTCCACCTGCTGAGTAACGTAGGCTGCTCGTCCTGAACAATATGCGTCGCTTCGCTCTGCTCGCAGGGCTCGCTTCACAACTCACCGTGTTTGGTCACTAAACTGGGGTGGTCGGGGCCTGAGGGCCCCGAAACGCACAGGTCATTGGTATTAGCCAATGATCGGGGGGGGGGGCATCTCGCTTCGCTGGGCAGCATTTTGGCCAATAAAAGTATGGGTACAAAATATCACGCTAAAACGTAACGGACGAATCTGGAGTTGATTTTTAGATAATCACGCGTCCTTTGATTTACTTATCTTCAATATGTCATATGTACTGAGATATAGTAATGTTGGAAATTCCTGCTTCAAAGCGAAGCGTGGCTTTCTAATGCTGTAACGTTTTTCTAATCTTCGGTTTGTCTTCAAAGGTTCCGTAAAACTTCGTGCCTATCGCGAAAACAAAAAAACGGGGGAGGGTCAACATGTTTGAGAAACGATCAGGCTGTTTTCCGCCTGAGCAATCAAACTTTTGTGAAGTGGTTAGCAGCCCGAACATAGTCTTAGCGGTCTGTTAATCCTCTCTTTGCTGCGGTCATCGGGGTCGCTCTGTTGAGTCAGAATCAAGAGTTTTGTGCTAGTTTTTCGTTTACGCATCTGAACGTCGTTAGCCTGGGATACTCAAACGGGATCGGAGTTAGTTAGCTCAATAGAGGTGTTCCTGGTACGGCAAAATAGATCATATCAACTGATTCGTGTGTCTCTAGAACCTAACCCCCAGCGTCAAATTTTCCTCGGTTATCCACTAATATCCACATTAAGTTACGGATTTTCCTATATGCATGTTTGGTGACCCTTCTCACCAGTGCAATATTAGTATTGACGACAATAGTATTCAGCAGTTAAGATTGCGATATGACGACCAGGAACATTTAAAGACTGCTTTAAATACAATTGTAAAGGCGTATATTGCTAGTAAGGGGAATGAACGACCAGTTGTATTATAGTCTGACTCCGTAATCATTGAGCTCCAAGGAGCTCATATGGTCACAATGTTACTGTTAGACAAATGAGTAGTTGAACCTCAATCATTTATGGACCGCTGCTTCGTTTTGAACAATATTATCCCTCCTATAAAATCCTTCAAACATAATCGGCCAATATATACTAATTGGGAAACCTCCGAGTTTTCAATCGATTTTGCGGAACGGTTGGCGAAAAATAAAGATGAGCACGCGACGGGTCTGCTCTATTGCATCTAGCAGGTCAGCGTTCGCTCTCAAAGTCTCCGTTTCGTTTCGTATTTTTATCCAAGCCACACCACGCCCTAGAGTTACCCCCGCGACGTCAAGACTGCCCAAGTACAGGGCAGCGATTCGGTAGTTACCGTCTTAGCCAAGTGGATTCGGCAGGCCAGGCCCTCGCGATGGTGTTGTTCGCAGCCTCGTCTCCCTGATGCAGCCGAGCTCCATTTCTTCGACTGGATCGTCGGTCATGAACTGGTTGCGCACCCTGTCGACCGCGCTTTCATTCTGAAGAAGGCCTCTGAAATGTCAGTGCTCGTAGCCGGGACGAGCTTCGGTAATGGATGGTACTCCGTGCATGGTGCGGCAGAACCCGCAGTGTCGACACGTATTCCTCAGCCGCAACAATTGCGTTAACCCTTTCACTATAAATGGGAGCATTTTGCTCGCTTGAACATAATACACAAAGCAGGGTACAAACACCCCTCTCAAAGGGCGCTAAACCCTATCGCAGTTTGCTTGTGAGTTATCATGTGTTGTATGTAGCTACGTATCACCACCACACTCGCAGTTCATGTCGCTTTGGTAGCTCTCTTCGCTTCTTCTAACCACGCGCTTCTTGGATGTTGCCTTTTTTACGCTACACCAAGTTCTAGTCGATCTGACTGCCGCCAGAGTTTGCTTACAAGAAACCCATATTTTTACAGTTTACACAGTGTTGGAGGCAATCTAAGAGAGCCTTCATGCCATCTTCAGTAGGCTCCGTTACAATTGATATATGACAAGAATTGACCTGCAATTGCCACGAAGCAATTTTTAGTAATTCCTAGGTTTAGCCGCAAATCATCACTACCAGAGACACGACGTCTGCTCTTGACGATGTGAGGTCGTATTTGTTTGCCCTTTGTCATGTTTTTCAAAACATGGTAGAATGCACATTTTTAAAAAGGCGATAACGCTAGTTTAACACAATTTCAGGTAAGCCAGCCTTGATAAAATTTATTCCGTAAGATGCGTAATCATGGAGTTGCGCAAAATCCAAGTTATGTGCGATCAACATCTTCATGTTGCATTCATTGAATACGCACAGAAGCTCACATCATAAATGACTGGCACAAAATAGTTCTAAAAAAGCTAAATGATATAAATGTACTACTAACACGTACAGACTTGACCCTCGAACCCGAATTGAACGAACTTTTAAATGGGTCAATGAGTCCGTAGTCTTCCTGCACATAACTATAGCGAATCCTAATATGAGTCGGACCTCGTCGCCAGAATTAACCGATCATGATGTATCTGTTGAATTTAACCAGCTCTTTCTATAACTGTTTGACAGATTTGCAGTTCAATTATTTAAGGGCAATGCATATTGCTCCAGATTCGGAGCTGGGGCTAGCCACTTTAACAACTTACGCCATCCAAATATAGATCAAACCGGTGGCACACCTGCAACAGATATGCTGCGGCTGGAGAGGGCATAAGTCTCGTGAGGTCTCACGATACTCACCTTCCTCTAGCGTTATGCCGTGTAGCCATCTTAAGATCTAATCTTGAAAAATGTATAGTTTAAGTGGTCCATCATTGAGCTGTCATAAGCCCTTGTATATATCTTCCGACAAGCCAATACGTCGTTCACTTTCGAATTTGCCCCTAAAGAAATCAAAGCAGCATATTTACTGATTTGTGTTGGTTGCGGCTGCGTTGACGCTTTGTACCAAATTCGCTCTGTGTGAAACAGATGGTGCATCTGACGCACGCTTCACTTCATTTGCCTCCTCCCATAATAATTTGTATAAAAACGGGGGATTATCACTGGGTATGGGACATAAAAATGTAATTTTCGGGCTGATAAAAGGGTTAATACTTTGGTCTACAGCAAGTGCTGCAGATCAAACAACTGGTTTGATAACTATAATCGGAAATAAGGTGACTATCACAAGAGCGTGAATCTGCGCATCCACGACTTGTCGCGTGTCCAGGAGTTCTTGGTAGAACCGAGCACCAGCTGCTTGCTGGTGATCCAAAAGTTCGGTCATTCCTACATGTATAGACTTTTGAGCAGCTAGAATAGTTTCCTTCGGCGTCTGAGCTTGGCGGTCATGTTGCAACTGCAGATTGATGTAGCTCGACACCAGCACTTCTATGATCGACCAAAACTCCGAGCGTAGCAACTTCATTCACTGCAACGAGTTCTGCTCCAACACTGTCGTATAATCCACCAATATCTGACTCAACAAGTAACAATGTGTTCTCTTCATGTGCGCTGTCACTCTTCAAAGAAGCCCTCCGCTGTGATCTTGTCATCACCATAATTCCCAACCGATCCAGCCAAACGCTAAATCCAACCCCGGCTCCGGCTATTGTGGCTTGCGGCCCAGCGGCATCGACACGGCAACGGGTCTGCGATCTTCTTCTCCGGCGACTGTGACTTGAGAATCACAGGTAGCGACGCGGGCAATGGCTCCGCGCGCGCCTCCTTCGGCTTCAACAACACATGCGATTTGAGAACCAGCGGCGTCAGCACAGGCGACAGCCTCCTCTGCGCGCTTCTCCTAGATGAGCATGTCAGATGGGCACTACCTCAGAATGTTCCCCTCCAACCGTAACTTGATATTAGAGTAAATATCAAATTTCAAGTTTTGCAACAACCAATCAGATTGAAGTTACTTGCGGAGCTGTGTACATCAGTTACACTTGGTAGTGCTTGCGGATACCCACGACGCACCCTTCCAATAAGTTGCACGCCGGCACCTTCCAAGCCAAAAACCACGCTTTCCTCAGTTACTCGTAGTGGTAGCCGAGAAGCATCACCTTGTGGATACCCCCGCATCCTTTGAGATGGCGCGTGATGCGGATTTCAAGCCCACATTCGATGCGATTGGTGTGCGCCCTGGTCACAGGATTAACGAAGCACTCCTCGAGGTGACATCTTTGTCTTCACTGCGCTGGCGCTAAAGATGATCTGATCAAGAAGGGCCAAGTAGCCGCGGTGGGTTCAATAGATGTCAACAAACTCCACGGAATCGTTGCCGCCCTGCGCAAGCATCTTGCGGAACACCCCAGGCACGTATGGCTCGAGACGCTTTCGCTGTTCTTGAAGCACCACCGCCCACGGCCTCTCAAGCAGCTGATGAAGAACACCTATCTGGTCCGCTTTCGCTGCAGCGCGTTGGTGTCAGCATAAAACGAGTGCTCGAGTTTCAAGCCGAGAACAATCTCCCGGACTCTTTTATCGAAAAGGGAACTACGCGTCGACTGCATGAAACCCTTGATCCTCGTCTGGATGAACACATTCCGTCTCGGCGCACTTTTGGTGGTCCTGTTCTGGAAAGCTACGCTACTGAAGTGATCCAAGACGAATGGGATGCTGTCATGGGCGTGCAGCTCCAATCGGGTGGACGGGTGAATTTCTGAGTGACGTTGTGCACAACATCGCAAAGCTTCATCTCTTGGGCGCGCAGCTGGTTCTGTTTGGATCGATACCACGACATCAGTGGGTGTACCTCATGATGCGTACCACGCGGTTGTTCTCGATCGTGCTTCCCGTTAACGGCCACGTGCGAGGCGTACTGGCCGCTGGTGATGGTCGTATGCAGGTCGAATTGACGGCGGCGAGCGATTTAGCGCCAAAGAGGAGGGGGGGGGGGGTACCTCGGCGGATCTGCAACTTCAATTCTGGCAAAACAAAAGTTTGCTCAAAATGTTGCTATTGTAATTTTGTGGTTGGCTGGAAACGTCCTTAGGTAGTGCCCCTATATGTGCATTTTAAGGTGTTGCTTTCCTTTACAAACAAAGCCGCGAGTTGGCACAGAACAGCTCTGGATTCTACTTTCATGTATTCACATTAAAATGTCGAAGATGTCATAGCGCAGGTGTATCATAGTTTAGCCAATTGTAGCGGTCATCCCAGCCGAAGCAGCTTAGACAGCATAACTCCCACGCATTCAAGGTCATGTTTGCTCTAGCACTGCAACCGCAATTCGGGCGGCTTTTCCATAATGTCGCGTCCTTCATCTAGGTACTTTCGGATTCGTGAAGCGCGCGCACCAGGATTTGCCAACTCATTCTCGACTAGGGGGCATTCACCTCTGCGAACTGTGTGGAGCACGGTTTTCATCGCTTGGCATAATCCTGCATGCGCGTCAGTACTCCACGTAACTCTAATATCCGCAATCTGTTTGCCGACTCCAAGCAAGTCGTTGTACTTGTCGTTCTGCTCTCGCGGGTTTGGCTGAAATCAAACAATCTTCATACGGGAGATCCACACTTTCCATGTCCTCAGATCGCAAGCGTCGGTAATTCTTCACCAACCAGCGGGGATGAATAATGCTCTCCGGAACGAGCGAGCTACATCCAGTCCCCTTCCTATAGTAAATGGCGTGACGGCAAGCTAACAGGCGGGTCGTGCTGAAGATGCAGGAGCATGTACAAGTCATGGGATTCAGCATGTACTCGTCTTGGATGTCCGCGTCCTGCTTCGCACAGTATTGCATCATCACGTAAGGACCCGCTGGATAATACCGATATTCCGTTGTCGAAAGGAGCGCAAATCGTATTGCTGCTTCACAAGTTCCACGGCGTGACACGACACGGTGTTGAGATGACCATTCATCTCGTCATCGTACCCAGCATTGAGGTACATCTCGATCTTCGTCATGCTGCGCGACCACATCTTCTCATTTACAGTCTGCCAGAAAAGTATTGCAACCACACAGTCATCCAAGCTGTGGATTTGTTGACCAGAGTCTTCCATTTCTGCCAACTTGACTCCAGACGATTGTTTGTATGGTTTCCCATGTGAGGGACGTTGCCTTTGTAGACGGAACTCCAACGCACCTTGCAATTCGTCCAGTTGCGGTCAAAGTAGTCGAACCACTTTTGAGACTTTGATTCGTCACTCAACACCACGCGAATTGTCTTAATGATGTCTGCATACACCTCTTCAGTCGGGGCGCTCACCAGCAAATGGATCAGACGTTTCACTTAATTATTTTCCCAGGCAGTGAGGTTGTACTTCAGCTTAGCACATTCTTCGTGGAGGTACTTCACGACGTGGAAGTGACACAGGATAATCCTCACCTCAGGAAACTCTTCCTCCAACACAGAAAGCTCCGTAAAGTCTTTGTCAATCATTATAACCGCGACGGAATCGAAAGACGGACAGCTCTCCTTAAATTGCTTGCACGCTATGCGTAACGTCTCCATCCTCTCGTTTTCCAGGAGGCAATGCTGCAATGCCACACAGTCACATGCGTCTCAGTAAGTACAGACACACAGAGAATGTGTACACAATCTCAAACTGTACACAATATCAAGCATTAATGCACGTACCTGCACGTGCTGACCCTTGCCCATTGCGTCGTGAATCATAAATCTGAACAGCTTATAGTTGAAGAGTTCGTGTCATGGATGTCATCTATAAGTAGGAGTTCTGGAAACTGCTCAAACATATGTCGCATGTGAGATGTCTGGATAGAAATGCACTCCACGATGCCCTGAACACGAATACAAAGAGAAACATTTAGCATTGTTGTGTACAAAGCATGCGTACAATATAAGTTACGTCACCTCTGGGTTCGTGTAGACGCGAGCAACGTTGCCTGCAGAAAGAGAGAAGTCCTCGGGAATGGAGCGAATCCGCTCCTCCATCGTAGGAAACTTGTACGTTTCCTGACGGAGCTGCACAATCAGGTTGTGCACATCATTCATCTGCGGCTCCGCTGTAGAGTTCTCCATGATGTACACGAGAATTCGCTTGCGGCTAGCTCCAGCACGGTCCAGAGTTTTTTTTTTTTTCGAATTGTATCCAGCACCGACGGTTCTGACACACGACGGTTTACGTGGTAGTGCTGAAAGACCTCCCGGCTGACTTCGTGGTTGTGCTGAGCATGCGGCTTCGTAACACATACAGTCCACCCGCTTTGTATCTCTGACACAGGCGTTTATCTAGAAGCAGCAGACATTATTAACCTGTATACCGTCCATACAGAAGTAGTGTCCTCCGTACCTGAGCAGGACAGCCGATTTTGCGGGGAAGTTGATTCCCCCCCCCCCCCCCACGACCTCCGCCGGTTCGGGGAAACCCATGGTGCGTACAAACGAATGTTTGTTGTAGAGTATACCACTCTCAGGTATCAGTTTGGATGGCATGCGACTGAGCCGGATCCTTTCGTTTCTGCAGCGAACAGGACTTGCTGTCCGTACCGAATACAACTGCACATAAATCACGAGTTTAAAACCCGATGCATAGTCAGATGAATGTTATACAATCCTTGCCCCGAGCTCACGCAACATACCTGGAAGGTTCGCTCGCTGTAGGGCTGCATGTACCGATCCATGTCGTCCCAGTCGTCGACGACCTTCAAGTCCAGCTCTGGAACTCGTACAAGCTCGTCCCAAGCGCGCACTTCAAACGAATTATCGACGAGTGGCTCGTCGGGAGCCACATCCGTGGAACTGTCGGGAAGACTGCTGGCGTCGCACCCGGAATCAGAGGATGACTCGAAGGACGAGGATTCAGACTCCCGACGCTCTCGTCCGCGGATGCACCAGTTTTGCGTGCCCAATGCCCCGTGATGAAGCGCGGCGCTTCTTGGCATGCTTGCGGCCGCGCAGACGAGTACCCTCTCGTTGCTTAGAGCGCCTCTCCCTGTCCGAATCACTGCCAGATGAACCGTGCTCTTCGCTATCAGAGTTCGCGACAGACCCCGACTGTTTCGTGGTGCGGCGGCGGCGTATGCGGCGGCGCGTGCGGGGATTGCTGCAGAGACCTCGGATTTCGAATGGCGGGGGAGTCGGGAGCCACCAAATCCGCCGGGGCAGGAGTGATGGTCAGGTGATGGGGGATATCCATATGGGTTGGTTAGGGGATACACTGTCCCACTGGTGGCCCTTTTAAAAACTGTGCATGGAGCCACTCTCGGCAGGGAGCCATTTTTTGGTGGGGGTTTCAGTTTTTCCGCAGCGACAAGTACAGACCCGTCGTTATTCGTGAATTGCTCAACGCGCGAAATGTCGAGCAAGCCACAGCAGCCCTCAATCACGAGCTTCTTCGCTGTGAAACATAATCTCAACCCTGGATCACGCACCACCACCGTCAGCATTGCACCACCGCCGGTGCCATTACGATCTAAGCAAGAACGAGCAGCAACTGGTGCGAGACGTATGGCATTCCTGATAGAGCAGTCACGGAAACTTTCTCGAGTTGGTCACATCACATGCCCGCGTTTTCTGAGGCAACGTCTCTAGCTGGAGAAAACGCAACGTATACCTCTCCTCGGATGCAGCGCGAATTAATACAGTGTGCATCGGACATTGTGCGTGGATATATCGCCCCGGTTGAACAGCCGATGGATTCTACTCGGTTCTCATTGACAAAGCAAGTTGCATGTCGAAGAAAACAAACACGTGGCGGTTGTGATACGCTTTGTGTGCATTTTTACCGGTGGGATTAAGGAGCGGGTTTGGGGAGCGGTTCAAGTAAGAGACACCAACGCAAAAAAAACGTTTCGATTCATCGAGTGGATATATGGGGAGTGCTCATTGATTGTTGCCGAGGTCAAGGTTATGATGGGGCGTCCAACAGGTCGGGTCATCTCCGTGGTCTCCGACGGCGGATGCGCCCCCGTTGCCCCTACGCCTATTTTATCCATCGTCCTAATCTAGTACTCGTCGCGGTTGTAATGAACACGATTTCTGACGTAGACTGTTTCAAGGACGAACTGCGTGATGAAATGGCTACTGAGCTAGCAAGTCTACTAGCCCAAGACCAACCGGAGACGGGGAAGGGATTAAACCAGCCCCTCTCAATTGAGAGTCTTAACAAACGAGATGGAACTGCCGTGTCAGGGCACTTAAGAAAGTAAAACTGCGGTGGATGTCGATCACCTCGGTATTAGGCCGTATCGCCACGGATGATACGAGCCCTCAAAAACGAGCTGAAGCTTCGAGGACATTGGACAAGATGTGGACTTTTGACTTAGTTTTTCAAGTCGAAGTATTAATTGCTGTTCTATCCAAGACAAATCAATTTTCTCAATATCTACAGAAAACCGATGTTGATATCGTGTCAGCCATCATCCTGGTGCAGATAACCAAGGAGCTTGGAGAAATGGTTGATACAAGCCAAGAAAATGACAGCCTGGTGGGGTTTACGTCTATATGGAGCATATAGGGCAATCTTTGCAAGCAAATTAGAAGATGTAGTTCCTGCTGCTCTAGACCTATGGTCTAGACGTGAATTTCGAAGTCGTGGGCGGTGAAGACTTGGTGTACCAGGTGCGGATGCCAAAACGCCAAACTCAAGAAGAGCATTATCGTGACGCCGTTTATTTGACTCTAGTGAACGACGTTGTGTCTGAGCTAAGCTCGTTTTTAGTGGAAATGCCCCGAGTCCAGTGAATGGTAACAACAATAAGGCTGATAAATATGTTCCATAATAAGTATTTCATAATATATTTCAGGAAAAAATATGTTCACCCAATGATATAAGAATTATATTACATATACTATTTCGACCAATCGCCTGTCTCAAGTCAGGAATTTGACCAATCAGAGCCGTAGCGGTATGTAGTCCACTCACTTTCGCAGCTTCCAGCTTGACTTAGAATGCCTATAGTACTAAAAACAAATATGTAAGTCTCTCAGGCGGAGTAGTTTGCTATTCGATCAGAATTCACGTTGCTGCATTCTACCAACTGCACCCGTTCAAGCCCTCGCTACGATGTTGTCCGTCACCCGCACACTCAGCAACAAGATCGTGTGCAACCTTCTGTTCACCAAAATGTCGAAGGGTGAGTTCGTGTGCTCTACGTGGTCGACAAGCTGCAAGAGTGCACACGGCTACACCAACCTGAAAACGCACCTCCGTTTGAACCACCCGGCCTAACTCGAAGACGCGTCGCAAGCTCTCAAGAACCGAAACGCACTCCGTCTCCGTGCTTTTCACGACGAGACTCTGGAAAATTTTCCGGTGATGTGAGTGGGTGGTGATGGACCGTCTGCCTCTGGCATTCGTCGAGTGGAGGTTGACGAAAACAATACGTCGCTTTCGGCGATCAACAAGAAGACGTTGAAGACCTACCTGATGCTCGTGTACCAGTCTGCTCAGGGTAGGGTTGCTGAGGGGCTGCCACCTTCGTTCGGCGTTGTGCTCGACGGTAGCACCTTCAATGACCGCCACTACATCGCCATATTTGCCGTGTTTGACGACCCCATGATGTGTCACGGAACCCAGGACGAGGGCAGATACGAGAACTACGACAACACCGACTTCTTCACACGCCGGTTTTTGCTTCTAGCCTTCCACCCTCTCGATATGGAGGAGGATCTTGGAGTCCGAAGTCTGTTCGACCTGATCTCCGACACCCTATCGCGGTACAACAAACCTTTGGAGGCTGTCCACTTCATGATTGTGGACAAGTGCAACGTCGATCAGTACATCGGACGTCGCGAAGGCGCAATCCATAAGGTCGGGTGCGCATGGCACCGATTCAACCTGGCGGTGACCAATTTTCTGACTGATCACGACATCCTTCTGGCTACACCCCAGGCTCTGATGACGAAGCTCCGAACCATCAAGGGTCGCGCGATTCTGCAGCGTGCTACGGATCTTGCGCCCCTGCTGCGTAAAGCCACACGATGGTCAAGCACCTACGCCATGATGCAACAATGCGTGAAGCTCTAGCCGGTGCTCAACTAGCTGGGCCATGGAACGCTAGTCGATTTTGGCATTCAGCCGCTGTTGCTACGACGAGTCGAGTCTGAAAAGACCCGCGCGCTTCTTCGCGTGCTTGAAGACATCGAAGGGGTGACCAAGACACTGCAACGATCCAGCCTGACGCTATCCAGTACCCGTCGCATTTTCGACCACATGATCCAACGCTACCCCCAGTCGATGCCGCGCCTCTCGGCGTCGGCAGCAATCGTCAATAATATCGCCCTTGAAACTGGAACCGTGAAGCTGCAACGCAACGAGACACTCACCCTCCCGATTTTCGTTGCACCGACGAATCCTCGACTCTCCAAGCGGCATCTTCGGAACAATATATCATGCAGCAAGTACTGAAGAAGCACAAGGTCAACAAGCGCTCGAGGTTTGTCGATGTCGCCTTCATCCCTCCCACACCCAATGGGTGCGAGAGGTTCTTCTCGTCGGTGAAGCTAGTCCTACTCTGACCTGCGCAAGCGACTCGATGCATCGACCCTTGAGATGCTCATGTTCCTGTTGTACAACAAGGATATGTGGGACGTCTACACGGTAGAAGCCTTGCGCTCGTAGGTCTGGCAGAATTGTTAGCCGTAATGCTCAGCAATTACATTATTCATTCTGGCCTCTGTCTGCTCTTGATGAATATCACTACGTCATTTTACCCTTCACTGTCTTAGCCTGTTATAGCAAAGGGCCGTTCTTAAGTTCCCCGGAGATCTCCCATCCCGAGGACGTCCCAAAATCCTACAATAAGAACCAACTTTGGGGGATTATGTTCTCTACATACCTCTCTATATTAATAAAATACCTGAACACTTATAAGCCCCTCGAGCTGTTTCCTCCATTCACTAGAAGAAGCGAAGCAGGACGATGTTGCAGCTAGCTATAGATAGTGTGCAGACGGCGGACGAGGAGACCGAACTGGTAAGTGTGTGGGCGTTGATTTATACAAATATGATCATTGAGCGCTGTGATAAGAGTACTGGCCCATTGTTTGTATGGAATCAGTACATTTCTGAGTTACTCACGCATCCGAGTCCTTTTCACCGTCGTTATAGAATGAGTTTCAATGCTTTCACTGTGCGGACTGCTAGAACCGATTATACGTGTGTCCCACCCCGCTCTACTATTCGTGTTAAAATTGTTTTGCATTGCATGTTAAGATGTCTAGCAGGCGAATCATACGATGATATTTCTGTCATTGCTTCCTTAAGTTTTCCTACATGTTTTCGTTACGTGAATTTTGGTATGAATGCATTACTTGCCTGTGAGTCGTTAACTATTCGGTTTCCGTCTTCGGAGGCGGAGATGAAATCCCAATGCGAAAGTTTCGAAGGGGTTAGTATGCACGGAGTAATAACAGGTTGTATTGGCGCTGTTGATGGCTGGTTGTGTCGAGTCAAGACACCTACCAAACGAGAAACAGCTCATGTCACCACTTATTTTTCTGGACATTATCATTGTTTTGGTGCTAATGTCCAAGCTTCGTGCGATCACCTCTCTCGTTTTACATCTTTTTCTATCAAATGTCCTGGTGGAACTAATGATGTGCGAGCTTTTCAGCTTTTCTCACCGTACAATAGTTGCACAAATCTCCCTCTGGGCGTATGTCTAGCTGGGGACAATGCATACATACCTACGGAAATAATGCTAACTCCATACAGTGCGGCTGACGGAATGAACTTGTCTAAGGAGACGTTCTACTTTGTTGTCAGTCAGCTACGTATCAAAATCGAGAAGGCATTTGGACTAATGGTGACCAAGTGACGTATTCTGAAAAAGCCGCTTGAAGCTGGACGGAAAAAGGTTCCGCTAGTTGTCCATACAATAATGCGGCTTCACATTTTTTGTGTTAGTAGCAGAGAAAATGGCAGCGAAGTGGACAAGATTTATATTTCAGGGGATCGCAACAGCCGTGACCTAGGCTACGTTCCATCGAGCATCGAAACCGTTGGTGCCCAGTCGCGTACGTGCGTTCTCCGATAACAATTTTGCAAGCATGTTTCATCTCAAGGATATCGAAAACCAGAATATAACATCCGAAGAAGAGTAGGCAACCAAGACACTGTCAATGAATAAAAGAGGTGTGTGTGGTAGCTTCAACATACCGTCACCGTTTCAAGATATGACTTGAACCAGTTACGTTACAGCTGCAACCAGAGTAGACAGGCTGTCATTTCGCTTTTAAGATTCGAAATGCAGTTTGTTTAGTCCTCGACCTCGTTCTCCCGATGCGTTTCCGTCATACTCGAGCAGTGCTAACTCCCGCCTCATTTCCCGAAGATTCTTCTGCAAAGTAGCTAGCAGCTCGATGGAGTCCTTGTTCTCGCGAATTGTTGCCGCTCGAACCGCTACGTCGTACTCCTTCTCGCTTCGAGCATTCTTCTGTCTTTTGAGCTCGATGCTCTCCTCAAAGATCATAATCTGTCTCTTGGTCAGTAGTCCTTTGTCTTCATTACGACCAATTTCCTTGAGGACCTCAACGACTCCATCTGCCCGGGTGCCTGTTCATATAACAGTGATAACCAAGTTAGAGACCCATAAATATTAACAGGCAGTCTCACCTTTTCCGACTGCGACTGCCTCCCTTACTTTTTACCCGTTCCCGATCCAGCTTCAAGGGAGTCCGCCATAATTCCCTCCGGCAACGCATGCACTACGAAAGCGTGCAAATTGGGCTTCGTAATTGTCGTGGGCAAATGCAGGCATTTTCCCGCCCTGGAATCCTGCGAATATGCCGTTGTTGCCTGACGTTCTGAACCGGGCATCTGCTTCTCGATAGTCCCGAATAATCTCCTTCCACATAGCCCACAACTTCTTGATATCGTGCTGCTTGAACGCTGCAGGATCTATGCTGGAAAACTCCGGTATGCTGTTGTCACTGCCTCGAACCAGAGAGATGCGTTCCCGGTTGTGTGGGTGTCAATCGCGTGGCGGGTCGCTACATCCCCCAGACTCGCGACCCCGGCTAAGAAGCAGTTCGAGAACAGCATGTTAAGCAAGCGGAAGACGCAATATACCGTCTTCCGGTCCGGTATAGCCTGCCGGAACGGGCTCTGAACGACGCCGGTAACACCAATTGTACCCGTTACCAACAGGCAGGACCTCAAGGCTGCTAGGTACGAGGCCCAATTCAGTGACGCTGGCGTCGTCTTGATCCACCTACACTCCGATCGCAACGCATTAGCGATCCAGTGCTTGTACTTCTCCATCGCGCTTTCGACGTGCTCATGCTCCTCCATCACTTGCGCTTGGCTGCCCCCCCGCTCGAGTGAGAGACACCAATCGTCCCGTTCCCGACCACGCGAAAAACATTTTTTGGGAGCGGGAAATTATTGGGAGCACCGCGCCCGGCTGCACTCTCGGGTCAACCAATAGCCTTGCAGAAAATGTCCCGGGAGTTGGAGGCGGGAAAATAAGAACCGGCCTAAGTGGAGCTCTTAGTCCACGCGTAAACTTTCACGACTGGAATGCAGATAGCATCATCATGTTAGCAAACGATTTTTACCCAGACGATTTCAACGGAGAACTTGATGACTAACGTGATAAAGTCACACGCTTTTTAGTAGGAACAAGAGGTTTAAAAACGTGAAGACAACGCATAAATGGTGCTCTCTGATTTGGTCCACCCCGACCACAGCGAGTTGTTCCCTACATTACAACGCATCATTTACCTGGTGTGCGTTCTCACTGTGTCGAATGCCACTACATAACGCATTTTCGGCTATTAACAACGAATCCACGGCTCAAGTGTAGCTGCTCTGGTAGGTCAGGCCAAAAGTGTAAAATCCGCTACGAAAGTTATAAAATAAAAGTACTAGCGTATTATAACTGGTCTTAAAGTGTGTTTGGCAAGCTTTGGCGTCGCTGCCATGCCATGGGCCGGCACAG
>JAABLL010000185.1:0-10821 GCA_012295475.1 Phytophthora gonapodyides | reverse complement strand
TTGCAGACAGCAGGCATTTGCATTTGGCATGAAGTGACAACGATCATCCCGGATGAATTTCATCCGGAAGTTTTTTTTTTTTGCCCCTCTTCAAATCGATACTGCATCTGTTTTCATCCACCAGCTATCAGCATTTTCCGTGCCAGGAAGCAGCATGCTGCGGTCCCGAGCTCCTCGCGCGCTTCCAGTGGCGGCGCGCCAGTCTCCGCCGCGGCTGATCTGGAGCCGCGCCTCCGACTTCGTGGCGTGGCTAGGCCTAGGTCCCGCCGCCGACAGCTCCGAGTCTGTTCCAAGCCCCGCGCAGCCTCCCAAGCCCAGGAAGCAGCCTGCGCCAACCAACCGCCAAGCGGCCAAGCGCGTGTTGCGACCCCAGCTCCCCGCCGCCGCTGATCTGCCTTCGTTCCAGGGCGCTGTGGACATCAGCAAGCGCAAATCGGCGGCCTACGCGCTCGGCCGCTTCTCGCAGCAGATCAAGCGCGTGGCGACGCCCGAGCCGCTGCTGGACGCCTGGCAGGTCATCGCCCAATGCCAGCCCTTCGTGCTGGACATTGACGGCCCCTTAAGTGCCCGGCTGGCCACGCCCAAAGACTTGGGTGAGAGGTGGCCGTGGGTCATGCAGGTCGTGCCGGCCGACGTGTTCGCGCGGCTCTCGGCCGACATCTCCACGCGCGCCATGTTCGTGGGCTCCATGGACGCCGCCGACGTGGTGGTGACCAACGAGGCGCTGGTGGTGGGCAACCTGATCAAGGCCTTCTTTAGGATGGGCGAGCACGAGCTGGCCGTGGCCTTTTTCGAGGCCTACGGCAGCGACCGGAGCGCGTGGCTGCAGGAGCACCAGCTCCGGGAAGCCGCCAAGGTGGCGGATAACGACGAGCAGCAGGACGATCCAGCCGAGCCAGAGGGTAAACTGGCGCCGATCGCGCGCGTCACGCAACTACCGTGCTCCGTGTACTCGTGCTACCTCCGCTCGCTGGCCTCGCTCAAGCTGCCCAAGAAGATTGTGCGCCTTTTTGAGGACGACGTGCACCAGCTCAAGCGCGTTTGCAGCACCGTACCCAACCTGTACATGATTCTCCACGCATGTTACAATGAGAAGAACGGCGAGCTCGCGCGGCGAGCGATCGACACGATCACGGAATGCTCCCCGGCCGCCGTCATCCCGCTGGGCTGCTACGTACTCGCCATTCGAGCCAACTTACGCGACCGCAACCGCGACGAACGGGAGCTGCTGACTGCCATTCACTTGGCGAAGGCACTGCGCCACAATGGCGGCTACGTCCTCAAGCCCGACCTCTGGAGCGGACTGATCAAGGTGAGCTTGAACATGAACCGCTCGGACCTCGCGCTCGAAGTCTTCAAAAGCTTCCCGCGCCAGTGCATTCCCAAGTACCAGTCCAACTTCCGCCAAGCGCTGCGTGCAGCCTGCCGCGCCCCTGATGCCACTGCGCTCGAGATGATGCGCTTCTGCTGGGCTAGCTACGACGACGAGTATTCGACCTCGAAGCCGCTACTCGATGAGGTGAAAGCGTACGAAGACGCCATCTTCCTCAACAACTCCAGCAGCACCGGACTGTCGCTGGGCGACGCGGTGCTGGAGTCGAATATCCCAGCTCTGAACAAGGACGCCGACGTGGAACTGCTCAACATGATGCTGTGGGAGATGCTCAAGCACCGCCAAGCCGTGCCTTCTCTCATTCAAGTGTTGGACCTGATGGAATCTACGCGCTCGAGAGGCGGCGCAGTGGTCTTGCGGCTTGTGGTAGAAGCTCTGATGCACTACGACATGAAGCAGAAGCAGATGTCGCCCCACGCTGCTGTGGAGAACTCGCTCAAGTTCTGGGGAGAGCATTCGTCGGTGCTCAACGGGCAGGGCTTCCTGGTGCACCTGCTGCTGGAAACGTGTGTGAAGCACCAATGGGACGACGAGTGCGAGTTCTTGGTGGACTACCTGCTGGAGCTTGGCGTGTCCCGCGTGCCGATCAACACGATCATCAAGCTGATGGGGGCGAACGAGCTTCGCGGGAAGTTCCAAGCCAACGCTCGCGTCGGCGAGAAGCTGCTTGAGAAGCTGTCGCAGAACAACCGCGCGAAACTCCGCGACGACTTCTATGAGCGCTACCTGATGAGCTACCTCCGTCTGGAGCAATTCGACCAAGTAGCCAGCAAGTATGCGACCCTCGGGCTGGAAAAGCGCTATCCGCACAACGAGGTTATCCGGACAATTGTTCACGATGCTGCTGCTCAATCTAAAATTCAATAAAACCAATAGACGTGAGAGTCAACGCTTGAGTTTATTGTTTGGTGAGTGAAGTACGCCAAGAACATGGGATTCACGCACGTCGGTCTGCTTCTGGATAAATACTTGTCTGCGTCTCGCTACAGAGTGCAGATCTTGAGACTAACCTGTGGTTTCGCGGTGGTTGACTTGCGTCAGCCTACCACTTTCCGGTGTGAGCCTGCTCGAGCGCGATGCAGATCAGCACCATGAGTGCCATGTCCACGCCGCCCATAATGGCGAGGAAGTACTCGTCGTCTGGCTGGCTGCTGGACAAGGAGGAGCTGCGCGCGGTGGCGACCGAGCTGCGGCTGCCGGACGGGCGGAATACGCGGCCGATGGTCGTGCGCGAGCCCTTGCGGCCCTGCTCCATCCAGATCGAGGCTTGGCGCTTGGCCCAGCTTCCGGTGAGTCCGATGCGGCACTTCTCGCCCGTGGTGGGGCTCTGGAACTCGACGTTGAGCTCGGGAAGAGCCTTGATGGAGAAGAGCTTGGCTGCGGAGGCCTTGGCGTCGAAGACGTTGTACGTGGGCACCGGCGCCATGAGTTCGCGCTTCATGTGGACGAGTGGTCTTCGGTGCGGGTCGCGGAGCGTCTTCATGGCGGACGCAGTGCCTTGGATGCGGAACACGTCTTGGTTCCATTCGGCGTCGCAGACCACGAAGTCCTCGTCGCTCGGCGCGTCCCAGAAGCGGTCGCGCAGGCGAAGTGTGGTGATGGCCGGCGCGCACAGGTCCGCTTCAACGGGTGCGAGCTGCTGCGCTTCGGGCAGCTTGGGGATGGCGGAGGACGACGCGCAGCCCATCGACTTTGAGGTGCTTTGGCAAGTGAGCTTCGCGGTAGATTGAAGAATGGCCGTCCGTCGACTGTCTCGGGCCAAAGAGGACCGATCAATTGCTGGGCAAGGGGTATGACAGCCGGATTTCACACGGAATTCAGCCGGGGCTTTGCTATTATCCGGACACACCAGCTTGGTGGCTTGACATGACAGTTGGGGAGCAACAACACCCGGAGGCGGATCTGATTGAGCGGTCTGATCGAGCCCGGAGCATTGGCGGCGTTGTTGGCGGCTGCCGCGCTGGTTGTTCACCGCTGAAACCATCGACTTCGTTTTCGCAGGCGTCGAACCGCGACACGTGCTCCAGCAAAACAAGCCCGGTGGACAAGCCCGAGAAGACCAAAAAATTCACCGTCCGCGCGCTGGTACATAAGCTTTGTCCTTTCAGCTCCGCGGTTCATTATCTCGATGTCCGAATGTTTGACAAAATTCAAGCCGTATGCATAGACCGCAGGGCTAGATCGACGCCGGGACTCGCTAGTCGCGCGGACGGCTGCTTCGGACGAACGATTCAAACCGAGTCGCACGCTTCGCCACCTTGTTCATTCAGCTTGCAGCCCCTGGTAGTCTGGATTTTCAGTTGGCTTCGCGTTGCTTTGGTTTTTGCCATGGCTGTCGCAGTGCTCTCATACCCAGAACGGAATGCCCAAGCCTGACAAAATGAACGTCGCGCTAAGTGCTTTGTCGGTAGCGCGTGTGACATCGCCGTTGGCGCTGGAGCATGCTTTGATTATGTTTGTTGCAACGGCATTACGCAGGACGAGTAATTGATACATGTAGCAGGCCGAGCTTGCTCGCTCGCTCGAAGTGCTCTGCAGTGCACCGCGCTGATATATCAAGGAGACCTTGGTTGGCTGCTTGGATAGTGCACATTCATTCGAGCCGATGCCCCTCCTTGGCTCCACGAGCAGACATGTCCCCAAATTTTGCTCCAGTTCCTGACAGGAACTTCCTGTGCAGGGAGATCCGATGGTCGTGGTGGCGCTGCTTGAAGCGGACAATTTATCTTCAGGATAGGCTCTCAGCAGCATCCCGAGCATGGTGGTTTTTTTACTGGAGTTTTATTATCGAGACATTGCTGCGGCGATGACTGGCCCCGCGCGGTCTGTACTTACGTAGTTCCTGTCCAGCGACCAAGCAGCGCGACGTGGTGGGCAGACACACTGTCTTCGAGGTGGCAAGTCACTCCGGCGCGTGCGTGTGCTCGTCCTCGAAGCCCTCGTCCAGCAGGCCGATGCATATGAGGATCATCATCATGCGGTCTACGCCGGGGGCCACGTCCAGCACGACGCTCTGCTGCTCGTTGGTCTTGGGGCTCTTGTGCGTGTAGGTGATCCGGGCGATGGTCTGCTGCACGTCGGCGGCGTCGCCCGTGCCGCGCACGAGCCAGAAGTCGAGCGCGTCGCTGCCGTCGCTCGGCGGGTCGCAGCCGATGGTGCAGTGCTGGCCGCCCACGAGGTCCGTGAACTCGGCGCGCGCCTTGGTGTCGTCGGCTGTGAACTTGAAGACGCAGGGCGTCTCCTCGTGCTCCGTGCGCGGGTACGCCGAGTACGTGGGCGTGCGGTTGAACATGCTCAGCCGCAGCGTGGCCACCGGCAGCTCATTGCGCGCATCTAGCAGCGTGCGCTGGCGGTGCAGCGAGTATTGCTTCTTCTGCACGGTGAAGAGCGTCTCGCGCGAGGCCACGTCCACCACGGCGTCCGCCGTCACGCGCAGCTGCTGCGGCTTGGGCGCCACTTGGCCGGCGTCGAACGCGGCCACGAAGTGGCGCAGCGCCGCCAGCGTCTGCACCTTGGAGGCGACGTCGTGCATGTCCATACTGGATACTAGGGTGGCGGCGGGATGAAGGGGTCGGTGGCGAGAAGGCGGCGAGAGCGCAAGTGAGCCGAGCCGAAAGCGTGCAGAGGCAAGCAAGTGGCTAACTTTTGTGGCTACACAAATTTTGTACCTACCAAACCTGTACCAGATCTGAGTCAGCACTTTGCACGTTGAACGCTTAGATTATCTAGTGTACGAGTTGCTGGGCCGGCAGCAGCAGAGGATGCCCCTCAATGCAGCACCACCACTGCCCACTGATAGATTAAAACATGGGGCTGGGCGCGCGCCAGGAGCGGTCCGGCTCGCTGTCGTGGACGGCGATGCACACCAGGATGACCATGACGGCGTCCACGCCTTCGGCGATGTCCAGCGAGTAGCCAAGCGGCGTGCCTGCAGGCGCCGGGTACATGTGCGCGATGGGCTGCCTGGCCGTGTCGTCCGCAGGCCCTCGCTGCAGCCAGATCTCGACGTCTCCCTGCTCGCCGCTCGACCCGAGGCGACAGGCCTCGCCCGTCATGATGTCCGTGAAGGTCATCTCCAGCCGGCTGTGCGCCATGGTGAACTTGAAGGCCGGCTTCTTCGAGCACTCGACGCGCGGGAAGGCCGAGTACGTGGCCTTGCGCCGGCGGAAGGCGCTCATGCGGATCGTGGCCACGGGCACCTCGGTCGCGTCCAGCAGCGAGCGCTGGCGGTGCAGCGACAGCGGCTTCTCGCGCACCTCGAACAGCAGCTGGCCCGTGGCGTTCTCCAGCGCGCGCCCCACGACGTGCCGGTCCAGCCGCCACTCTACGTTCAGGTGAAGCTGCGTCGGCTCATGGCAGCAGTAGCCGGCGTCCACCGCGGCCAGCCCGAGGTGCTGCGTCTGCAGCGAGCGTCGCTTGGCAGACGGCGGCGTCCCGGGCACGGGAAGCGGGAACGCCACCGAGTATGACACGGAGCGCTTGGCGGACGGCGTACTGGCAGCGGCGCTGGATCTGCGGCGGCGGATCATGGCAGGACACTTGAGCTGCTCGAGCGGAGACGCTGACAGCGGAATGCGCCAGACTGAAGTGAAGCCGTGGCGACGTCACCGTCATCTGATTGGCTGGTGTGGCGTCGTCATCAACAGCTGTTGGCAAGTTGCAAAAAGCGATGCTAGTGGCGCTTTTTGCTTGCCTGTCTCGATTCCTCGCGCCTCGTGCTTGGCTGCCGCAGACATTCCCCTCTTCTCCTTTCCTCGCCACGTTGAAACCCCTCGAGTCTTCTCCTCGCAGACGGGGGACGACGACAATGACGACGCCGATGGTTCGTGGACGACTCTCGCGTTGTACAGTCCTGCGCACTGCTCGCGTTCCTGACGATTGAGAAGCACCTGATGGTGCCAGTCGTGTTCACGGTCGAGTGGCGTGGGGATATCCGCTGGGCAAGCACGCTGTGTGGAGCAGTGGAGAGCGGGGGGACGCAAGATTGATCCGACGCAGCTGAAGGAGCTGAACGAGATGCAGTTCGCTGGGACCGGAATCAGTACAAATGGGACCACTTCGTCCTCCCAGCGCTTCTTCGATTTGAATGGCCACACGGACGTGCCAGGCAATTTCGTCATTCCAGAGGGAGATCCCCAGTGGCCTGAACACCTGTGGGGACACTTCCTGGGTAATAACAAGGTACGCACCATACGCAGTCGAGGCGGCTTTTCCAAGCAAATTGAAGCGGATTCCGAGGAGTTGGAGCGTCCCCAACTCTGTCATGGCTCCAGTATATACGATCGCGACTGGCGCGAGAAGCTGATGCCTGCACTCAAGGCGTTTCGGCAGCAGGTTGGCCACTGCTGGATTCCGATAAACTTCATTGTACCACCGAATGAAACACGGCCAAGGCAGTGCTGGCGTCTTAAACTCCGGGCTATTGTCAGAGATGTCCGTAGTACAGACACATATTCAGCCCAGGTTACCCGTGACGCACCCCAGCTAGAGGCCTTGGGCTTTGTGTGGGACTTCTACGAGTCGGAGTGGAGTGAGCGTATTTTACCAGCATTGAAGACTTTCCGTCAAGTAAATGGCCGTTGCCGTGTACATGTACCGAAAGCGTTTGTGGTGCCGTTTGATGAGAATTGGCCAGAGCAGTCGAGGGCCCTCAAACTCGGGAAAAGAGTTGAGAGGATTCGTAGCGAGGGGTCTTACACCGCCCAAGTTGAAAACTTCCCACGCAGGCAGGATGCGCTCCCGAGACTTGGAGCGCATCCTGCCTGCGTGAAAAGTTTTCTACCAAGTGCACGGGCATTGTCGGGTCCCGGCATCGTGTGTGGTGCCATCGGAGGCACCTTGGCCGATACAAGCTCATGGCCTGAAACTTGGATATTCCGTAACGTACATCCGAAGAAAGGGGGGCTACTTTGACTACGCAGCTCGATCCATGGATTCCTTGGAGGCGATCGAGTTTGAGCTCAAGATCCCGGCTTTCAAGTGGACAGAGCGCATTGAGCCTTTGCTGGCCACGTTCGAGGAGCCTCACGGTCATGTCGACGTTCCACTCGAGTTCGTGGTTCCATCGAGTTCTCCGTGGCGTGAGAAGGACTGGGGCATCCCGCTGGGCAAGCTTCGATTAAAAGGCTCGAGTAGGAGCAGATAACTCGAAGCAGCATCTTCATCAGCTTTCGACACCCGCTGCGCTGAGAAGTAGGCGATTTCATTCGTCAGCATCAGACAGCGATATGAAAAGCCAGCGGTGTTGTTCACTACAGGGGATGTCGTTAACCATCACGATGGAGGCGCGTGAGGCTCAGGAGCTGAAAAAATAAGATCCGACAAGGATTCGCAGTGCCCAGCGTCTCGGGAATCCACAAAATTTGTGGACAATTATTATTGATGGAGGAAAGCATAATCGACAAACATGTCGAAAGATCTTTGTTGGCTTCAAATGCGTTGTCTGTGCTTGGTATTTTCTTTCATCGACAGCGAGGGGTGCTGCGAGAAAACTTGGGCTCCACACACCGCTGTCCCGCCGATGCAGCCCCATGTTCTTGTCCACTGCCACTAGCAACTTGCCTCCGGTAGTCACCTGCTTCTCGCCTTGGACTGAGCTTGTTGTGCTCTCCGCCCAAGCTGAGACCAGGCGCTCCACGGCAAGCGGCCAATGGCACGCCAGCTTCTTGCGTTCGTCAGTTCGGCTCACTTGGCAGCAAAGTCGAGTCAGCGGCAAAGAGAAACCTCTGGACCTCGACCTCCGAGCCTCCAGACCCAAGACTCGTCATGGTGCGCTCGGGTTTCGTGCCGATCCGGCCTCGAGAAGTCGCCTCGGAGCTGCAAGGGCTCGACGTTCTGTCCACGTCGACGGCACTGGCGTCGCCGCTCCCTCCGCAGGGCAATGCGTCACGACGTCGAGGCAAAGCCAAGGGCAAGAGCAAACCCCTGACCAGCAGCGAACGCGGCATCAAGTTCCGCCAGCGCCAACAGGAGAGGCAGATGGCGCTGCTCGCGGACAACGAGTTGCTGCGCCAGCAGGTGCTGCGGCTCCAAGCGAGGCGCGACATGTACACGCAGAGGGCGCTCTCGACGCCGAGCTCGGCCGCCGGGTCGTCGCCCATGAGCTTCGTGATGGAGTACTTCAAGCAGTTCCGCGTGGGGCTGCGCGTCCCGGGAGCGCCGGCCAACGTGCTGTCCTGGGACAAGCAGAAGGCCTTCCTCAACGCGCTGGTCGAGCCCCACACACTGTTCGGCGGCAAACCCGCTGCCGAGTTGATCCTGGGCATCTGGCAGCGCTACTCCACGTTCCACTCGTCCGTGCGGCTTTCGTGCGAGTCGACCGAGCTGATCACCGCGGACGACAGCGCCAGTGTCGTCGTGTTCGGCACTCTGCACTTGCGCTACTCGCGCCGGACGGTCGAGAACGTGTACCCGCACGCCGCCGCCGAGGAAGACCTCATCCAGAAGCTCATCGGCAGACAGCTGCATGTGCACTACAGGGCCCAGATGCACTTCAACGCGGGCGGAAGGCTCGAGGCCTACGAGATGGCGCCGGACTTTGTGGGCGCGCTCATGGAGGTGCTGGGCGACCTCCGAGACTGCGAGAGGATACTCGGCCGCGCGCTGATCAGAGGACACGTGCTGGGCGAGGAGCCCGAGCCGGAGGTGGCGGGCATGGAGCCGGTTGAGGTCTCGTCCGAGTCGAAAGAGGAAACGTCGCCGCCCGCCTGTGCCGTTGTGGAGGAGAACGCAGAGATGCCGCGTGCGGCTTCCCATGCGATGAAGCTCAACTACATCTTGTCGTAAGCTTAAGCAGCATTCAACGTCGATGCACTAACGCCCAGCGTTGCTTTGCATGAGCAACGTACACAACAGCCTCCGAAAGATGCACACAAGCACTTGGAGTAATATTCTGTATAGGACAGTGTTGGGCGGCTCGGGCTGCCTTCAATATACGCTGAGGGAGCTTGCCGCACCGCCTCGGTTCGCCAGTTTCCGGTACTTGAGCACCTTCCTCGCCAGGATGGCGTTATTGCTTGACGCGTCGGGGCTTGCTGCCGCGCGCTTGAGCTGGTCCAGTCTGCTCTTCACCTGCCGAACAAAGTCCTCGTCCTTGAACGTGACGCCGTCCGCGTGCGAGATGAACAGCAGACCGCTTGGTCTCGCTTGGCGCTTGGATCGCGCCGGGACCAAGGCGGGTTTCTTGGCTGGCAGCAGCGTCGAGTAGCTCGGGCACAGCGGCAGCGCTACGGAGGCTGGAATGGTCTGGAAATCGGCCAGCGTCGCCGTCGACTGGCCGAAGAAGATGCCTGGCGGCGCGATGAAAGTGGGCACGCGGCACATGGCGCTCTTGGTTGCTGCTGTGCACGAGTCACGGTTGCGGTCGGCACAGACACTTTCGCTGTGGCTCGGACCAGGACGAGGCAAGACAAGCCGCGATAAAGACAAGCGAGTCATGCCGGCGAGGCGAGTCCCAAGGCTGTCCCTGGAAGCGAGCGAGATCGCACGGAAACCACCGCGCTCTTTCAGAACTCCGGCGCACCACGGACAAGCACAACGCAAACCCTCAGAAAGCCAAGTCTGGACGAAAGTGACTGCTTGCTCATGGGAATCTGGCAGCTCAGCCTCGGCTTCATCGTCAGCGTTCGACCACACACGCAGGGCGCACAAGCAATGCGCTCAAACGGACTTCTGAACGGGGGCTTCGTGTATTTTACAAGACCAAGTTTCCATTCCACCTTCAGGTTCATATCCAACGTTATTCACCCCTCGTTCCGTCGCGAGGGGCTTTACAGACAACGGCGTCTACTGAGCTGCAGCACGACCGACTATCCGAGACAGTCGATGAACGCGTCATGATCCAGCACTTGCTCGACGGTCAGGCGCTTGTTCGGGTCGATCTCCAGCATGCCCGACAGCAGCTGCACGGCGCTACTTGTCATGGCGTCTGTGACGCCCCAGGCCCCCAGCACCGTCTCGATGCCGGCTCGCTTGAGCGTCCGGAACGACTTGACGGACATGGACGCGAACGACACGAGCGGTGAGCCCGTGAGCATGATGAAGAGCACGATGCCCAGCGACCACACGTCCGCCGACTTCGGGTCGTACGAGCCGCCCGCCACGATCTCCGGAGCCATGTAGTTCTTCTTCCCCACGGGACGACCGCCGCCACGGCGAGCACGCGTAGCTAACCCGAAGTCGCCCAGTTTGCAGCGACCGCGGTGCAGCATGATGTTCTCGAGTGAGATGTCCCGGTGCGCGATGCCGTGCTGGTGCAGGAACTCCAGGCCCGCCGCCACCTGCGACAGCACACTCAGCGCATTCATGCAGGACATGGTGCGCTGTCGGCGCCGACTCAGGTAGTCGTACATGTCGCCGTCGGCGCAGTGCTCCATGACGAGGTAGAGCGTCTGGTGCTCCACGAAGGCGTCGGTGTAGGTGACGAGGTT
>JAABLL010000183.1:0-20070 GCA_012295475.1 Phytophthora gonapodyides | reverse complement strand
GAGAAGTGATGTATTAGTGGGTTGCTTGGCAAGTAGGAGCCAGACACACTAGCTGTCGTGTCTGGTGTCACCTATGGGCGTCTTAACGTTGATCCCAAGTGCTGAAGCTGGGTGGTGCTCAAACAGTGCTCATTGGAAATATATCAAGCTCAGCGTCTGCGGGGAGAGATGTGGCAACCCCAGCAGAGCGATTCTTCTGCTTGGCGCCATTATGAGTCGTTTTACAGGCCTCCTCAAGTACGTCACGCTGCTTGGTCCACGTGTGGATTTGGTTGTGAGTTGCTTACTGCATGCTCAGGAAAATAACCTAAGAAGCGCTTCAGAGTCGATGCGATTCCGTGTTCGCGGTACCAAGTGATAGTCTCTAGCTTCTTGTAGCTTGAGATAGCGGTAGGCAATGCTTGAGTGGCTTCCTTCATGGCCGTCGATTCATGTTCTACCCTTCGGCATGCTTTGGCTTGTGAGAGCTGAAATGTTTGCCGTAAGATAAGTCCCCGCAACTTCAACCTATTATAACAAACAAAACGCAGTCTACCATGTGAGCTGGCGTAATGGTAGGTTCCAATTGGATGCCCACTATAACTAAACACCTATTATAACTAAAAAAATAAAGTCGGTACGGGGGTCTGAAGCATGTAGATGCGGCGTGTTCACAGCCTAGCGAACCAAGAGGTACAACGTTTGCAGTGGGGCTGCAATTCGTAGAAGACACAGACTCAGAGAGGCTCTAGTGTTGTTTGATAGCTGTAAATGCTATACAAGAGTTTGTCATTTAACCCTTCCGCGATAAAAGGAAGCATTGTGCTCCCTTGTGCCATTTCCTCCCGAAAGTATCACGTTGTACCCACATCAAACGGAGCAAAAACCTTTCTTTAACGATTAAGTACGATATGCGACGTGGAGGTTTTGTGCATACACGTGGCATTTTTGTGCATAACAAAAACGGCCCATCCCAATAGGAAGATTTGATCGGGGGTATCTCAGCAAGCGCATCACCTGATTTGTTCTTGGTCGGACGACTTGGTCGGTCGTTAATCACTTGGACTATGTATACTGGAATCGTCCGTCCAGGATGGTGGGTTCCTCCAGACAAATGTGTCTTGTTTTTCGTGTATTATACTAAGGTAAGTGAATCGTGAGCGAATCGCGAAAGGGTTAAGGATTCCAGAGATATGCAATACCTTAAACAAAGGCAATATACTATAGCCACATGTTGTCTGCATGTATAGGAATCACTATCTATCATAGTAAATCCTAGTCAAATGCATATTGGATAGCTGTGAGACCACCTACTGATATCCGATTAATTGCCGATTTGGTGTACACACAACTGGTGTAAACACACAAGTTATGTGTGACACACACTATCGTGAACACCGTTACACCGTTCGATTGGCCAATAGTCGTGATGTCTATCTTGATTGACCAAAAATCGGAATGTCTTATTCTGTATTGCTAGATATTTAGACAGGGACGCAGGTTGAACATATAAAAGGCATGCAGGAGCGCATTACATCAAAAGTTCATAAACTTGATTAATTACTTTCGATAGCGATAAAACATGATCAATCGTCAGGGTCGATATAATTGCGTTATGCCTGTCCGAGCAGAGAAATTAGCAAAACCAATGCCGTACGCATCGCTGGTTCGCTCTAAAATTTCGCTGTATCGGTGGCTAGCTGCAAACCATAGGTGGTAATGGATTATATTTGCTAAAACTGGAAGTGTCCCGCACTTACTGATATCCGATTAATTGCCGATTTGGTGTACACACAACTGGTGTAAACACACAAGTTATGTGTGACACACACTATCGTGAACACCGTTACACCGTTCGATTGGCCAATAGTCGTGATGTCTATCTTGATTGACCAAAAATCGGAATGTCTTATTCTGTATTGCTAGATATTTAGACAGGGACGCAGGTTGAACATATAAAAGGCATGCAGGAGCGCATTACATCAAAAGTTCATAAACTTGATTAATTACTTTCGATAGCGATAAAACATGATCAATCGTCAGGGTCGATATAATTGCGTTATGCCTGTCCGAGCAGAGAAATTAGCAAAACCAATGCCGTACGCATCGCTGGTTCGCTCTAAAATTTCGCTGTATCGGTGGCTAGCTGCAAACCATAGGTGGTAATGGATTATATTTGCTAAAACTGGAAGTGTCCCGCACTATATCGTGTTAGAGCAGCAAGAAGTCGCTGACAACTGCAACTTAACGCATCCATCGGGCAGATTCAGGCCAAAACTTATATGTCGATGATTTGAATACAAATGAATTTTGTTTTTATGAACTGCCTAGCAGCGTATTAAATAGATTTATGTTCATTCTTGTTTATTGCAGCCAAGTGTTAAATCATCAATTGTTTATTGAACTCAGTATGCTCAGCACCAATTTTCTGCCGTCATGATTTATGAAATTAAATTTAATGAGGACATGCAATCATTTCATGAGATTTTCTGCTGCATTCAGTCGAAGTGCTTCTTCACGATCCTTCATGCAGGTGTAGTAGAAAGTACTATAGTTGACATCAATTCAATCGCACATATCTGGAAAGCTACATCCGCACGGGTGCATAAAAGTTTCCTATTTCGAAAGATCCAGGTACTATAAAGCACGTCAATGGGCATCTGCAACCGGAACGACCATGTCTCTTGTCCTTTCCCAAATATTTGTTTGAATCATACGTTCAAGATGCACGGCATTCTAGGAATGCTTAACAGGTCAAAGTTCAGTGAGATCACTTTCTCAAACGATTTCGATGTGGCACCTGCAGTTGGACCTTCTTCATGCAGCAGCATGTACCTTCCACGTCTGCGATTCACGCTGGGCTCAGCACCTAATCGGTTTGATCTATGCCCAAGTGATAAATCCAAAGCCAATACCGCATTCGCACTGGGACGGCAAGAGCATCAACGGCTTTACACTTTGGAAGCGTAAATTATTATGTCCGGCGGCCCCAAATGAAAAAAGGCTCCAGGTGCTTGTGTTCCTTAGACGCTGAAGGTAATTGAATCAACGTGCAATTTGCCACCTACGCTTCCGGACACCTGATGTTTAATTCTTGCTGCAGCCTTGAAATAATAAAACAGTAAAACAGACACAAACCTAAACGCAGACATTTTTACATTTTTACAAAGCGGTGTTGTAGATGTACGTCTTGTTTGGGGAATTGCAATACTATACGTCTATATTAAAACCAGCACGACGAAACATTGCGTTTATTATTATCTGAGAGGGCATAGTGCAGTAGCCTACATCAGATATCCGTGCCGGCAACTTGGATTAGATCGCAATTTCCATTTCCGTAAGTGTCATGCTTTAGATCGGTCATGTACCAGTGTAATTTCGCTGGTCGAACCAGTAAGCATTTTGTTTGGTCGTCGTTGCTTAGCCCAAATCCACATATATGTGTTGGTACATCCTTACCTTTCTCAACAATTCGATTGGTCAAGGAGGAATTCGATCTCATTGGAGTTAACTACGTATACGCCTTCTCGGATGGGTCGACCAATCGCACTGGAAGCCTTCCAGAAATAGCACAAACACCTGCCATATCTGCAGCAGATATGACAAGGCATACCGCGGCATATCGATCGCTGAGCCTGGAATCTCGTCTGGGTAAACTCACCTACCCCTGGAAATACGCATTCGTTCGATTTCGTAAGGTGAGCATACAAATTTTGAGTGAATCGTAAGGCAAAGGCCCTCGTCGAGAAAATGATTCACCACCACCTCCGTCTGTTTATCCAGCGAGCGGGTACCAACACGTTTTGCGGGTCCTATCGTAAGGCAGAAATCTTACGCCAACAGGGCCGCTCTGATTCGCCGAAACTATGAGGCAGGCGCTGAGTGCAATGGTACTGCCATTATGGCAGTGGCCACGCAGAGCGATAGCGCGCCAACGCACATGAGCTCGAGGGGACGGCGTTCTTGCCCAGTGCATTGAATCGATCATGGTACAGTAGGTAGAAACTAAATCTATATCAAGGGCATCATCATCGCCATCATGGTGCACATCATCGCCGAGGTTGAGCCCGTGATGGACCACAACAATGGAGACTGAGCAGTACTATGTGGCAGTAAGCTATTGCTTGTGAAATTACGATCACAATTTAACTAGATAAATGCAGTCAAGCACACCTTACGGACACTACGAGTGTTAGCCAGTTGCGCAACAAATGAGGCAACTTTAACATGAATGCATTATAATGCCGTCGGGCAACGGCTCGCCTCGTCATAACTCGCTCAGCCATAGACACAGCACGTCCTGCCGAAGCCGCAGCACGCCGAGCACAGGAACATCGCCTCGGATGGAGCCACCTCGGGCATCAGCTCGCCGGTAAACAGCAACATCAGTTGCAACAGTAGGTTAGGCTGAGACAGAGGCACACAGAGCAGCAGGAGCACAACATAGGGAAGCAGCTTTCCGCAGTAGCAGCGGCTCCTCCAACATCAACAGAAGTAGCATCATCTACTGTAGTCAGCGATCCTTCAGCAGCATGGGCTTGAGTGCACGAGCAGCACTCACACATCGCCCGTCCTGTAGCGGCCAGCTTTGCGGTGTGCAATTGCTTGTGGACTTCAGTTAAAAATACACATTTTCCACCAATGAAATACCGTTGTCTAGCGTAAGGTGGCCTGCCTTACGATTTCTCCTCACAATTCAGTGAAGCCAAATTCAAAAATATGTTGGAAATTGTATGATTTATGATGACTTGCACTCCGATCGATGTTTGCGTCTTAACCCTTTCGCAAGTCCCTTGACTAAACTATACCATACAAGCCTAAGTAATTTGGTCCTAAAAGGACACAAAATTTGTCCTTTAAGAAAATCACGGTACTCGTTTGCATATCTCTTGCAACATTGTGTAACAAGTCTATTTTCGCCTGCTTGTCCGCGGATCGTTCGCTCGTAGTGCTGGGCCGCGTCTGTCCCTTGGGTCCTACTGTTGCCTCCGAACTAACACTCTGCGGGCCACCTCAGTAGCCGGGATGCATCCCTATTGATTTGCCTTTCCTTGGTACTTCGTGCTCGTCACCAACACTAACGTCTGTACCCGCGTCGTCTGCGCCCCACTTGGCCTCGTCTTAGCTGCGCTCGCGCTCCTCCGGCTTGTGCTGTTGCCTGCTCTCCAGCGGACGGTGGTCTCGTCTCGTCGCGAAGCCGTGTGCGCGCTTCGTGGCGAGTCTGTAAGTGAGCACGACGGGCTCGCGTCGGTCTCTTCTGGCCCCGTGGAGGTACCTCGCGGCCCGCGCGGCCCCCATAGTCAGTCCAAGATGTTTGCCCCCCATCGCCAAACTTTCACTAAGGCACGTGCCCCCCGCGGTCGCACTCGAACGCGCCGTCATCACCCTGGTGGCCACCCGAGCGTCCTTGGTCCTCGCTACTGTCCTCGGGTGAATCCATCCTGTTACAATAGTACCTTCAGTGATTTGCTGGTGTATCCTTGACTGCACGTAACTTGATTTGTGTATGGATTCAATATTACGCATTGTACTGTTTATCATTTGTTATAAAAGGCGGTGCATTTACGGTTCAACTTGTGCAAAAGGGCACAAAATGCGCCCGGAGGGGGGGGGGTGCTTTCGCACCGTGTTTTGGAAAACCTGTAAAAGGGCGAATTTAGCGCCCTTCGACCACGAAAGGTTTAAGTCTCGCGCATATATCTTCCAGCCGATCACTTTGGAATCTGCCTTGGAATCGAGAACAGGGCGACACAACTAGAAGAGGTGACTGTTGTGGCTTCAAGTGGTTGGTTATGCTGTTCGAGGGGGTCTTACGTTCGTTGTCTGTCCAGATACTATGGTGCGCCTCATCCACTCTGCCATTCACGGGAAGCTGCGCTGCATTGTGGACTCGTCCAACAGCGACGACGAAAACACATCGCCCAACGTGCCGCGCAGCAAGCTGGGCGATGCCAAGGGAGTCTCCACCCGCCTCCGTGCTGACAACGACCAAGCTGGTGACGGGAACAGTACGCCCCCATGGCTTCCACCGGATCAATCCAAGCTCGGGCTGTCCACACCACCAAGGTCGTCCGGTCGCTGCTGCTGCCCCGATGAGCCCGACCACGTCCTCGCCTGTGTAGTTTTGAGACTCGCCGAAGATCACCGCCGAACCTGTCACGTACATCACCACTACAAGCATGCCAAGTCGGACACCATAGTCGTCGTCAAGCCGCGACCCCGTACGCTCGTCCGCGCCCCTCGGCGCAAGGTACCGAACACCCCACCCCCAACCCAAGCGGAACGCTGCTATCGACTGAACAGCCTGTACGCCGCCGGGCAAAGGCAGCAACAATGAACGACGTGTTCGTACCGGCTCGCTGACCGCATTGCGTGGTGCACCTTCGTAAACAATTAAATCCGCTCGCCACGGAGTTCTCGCACGTGCCTCACTTCTGTTGGTGTACCTGCTCATCCCCGTGCCGTGCAGACAAGTACCAAAACGCGTTGATGAGCCTCTACTGCGACATCAACTGTTGCCCCTTATCTAAGTTTGTGGAGGTCGCCAACGGACGACGCACCACCGACGTCGTAGTTAAGACGAAGGAGATTCGTCGTGGAGAGCAAGTCACAGCTGACTACGGCGACGACTTGTGGTTCGTGTGCCCATGCGGTGAAGACGGGTCTCGCCACCGAGACATCCAGCACCAGCCGGACCCGTGAGAGCTGTCTGCGGTAGGCTCGAGGCAATTGCTGTCGTTTGCATGCAAGAGGGAAAGGTGGGCAAGCTCGATGCGTTGCATTCACAGAAAATGAATTCTTGATTCTTTGTAGTATGTGTGGGACTTCATATTGCAGCGCGCGAAGGTGACGGGTCTTGCAACTCCGCTCCGTGAAAGGTCGTGCACCCTGGACTGTAGCCGCCAGCTCGTTTTGGTGCGAACTCGTCCAGCTCTTATCTCCACGGCAGGATCTCTACTGAAGTTCAAGGGCAGCGTCTTCGCCATCTTCGCGCGCGCGATGATTTTAAAAGATACGATTCATCAAGTGTCGCGCCTTGAAGATAGACGACGATGCTCTCCTCGACAAATTGGTGGTGGAGACGGTCGGCAGGGAGATCCTGCTGGAGGAAGCAGGTCGAGGTGTTCGTGCCCGGGACCATCTTACATTACCCACTTCTTCTTTTGCCGGGTTCCCAACAAGCCGAGGTTCACAGCTCTCCACCACCTCCCAAGTTACGCCTCGACTCTGAAACGGTATGCTGTGCTCCTAGTTATCAATGTGAGGTGCTGCTGGCTAAAGTACCGGGAAGCACCAACTACAAGATGAGTGACGTCACTCGCCTGCTGACTGTCGTTGAGGAGTACTTGCCTCTCGGGAAGGGTGAATGGGAGCACCAAACGGTCGCTTACAACACGATCCGCTCCCGTGGCTGGGTCGAGCGTGATCTTGATACCTTGCGACGCATGTTCACCACGCTTTACTGTTTAAGCCGACCGGGGCGGCTGAAATTCCGCCGCATATCAAGAAGTCGAAGTTGCTGAAGCTGGCTATCGACGACAAGGCCAACGTTATCGAGATGGATGACGATGCCAACGACGACAAAGCTGACGGGCGCTTTGTGGAGCCCGACTTCAACTTCGACCCTAACGAAGGGTTATTCGACGTACGCCTGTGCGATGGATGTAATATTGAAGAAGCCAAGAAGACTGCATACTAACGATGCCCCAGGAGGTGACGCCAAGCCGACGGCTGCACGTGTCCTCCAAGCTGGTAGCGCCGACGATCAAGAGGCGCAGCGGTTCATGGATCTCAAGAGCTACTCCAATCGGCTTGGCTACTGCTCGCTTTGCGCACCTAGCACGCTCGTCGTCTTGAACATCGAGCACAGCACGTCTCCGGTGGACAATATAAAAACAAAACTAGGCCTTCTTGAACACGGTCCCGATCAGCAGCAGCAGCTCCTGTGTACGGTCGCGGGCTTATTCCTCGTCGCGACGAGATCTTTCTTCCAGCTCGAGCTTCTTGTGGTGACGCCGTTCTTCCGCCTCGGCCTTGTCGGCCTGGAGACATGCTTCGCTGGCAGCGCCCTCGTCACGACGGTGCTGGTCTTCATCGGCGCGACGAGCTTCGGCTTTGCGTTCATTCTCCTCCCGGGCGCGCATCATCAATTCGAAGATGCTCTAGCCAATTTTGGTGGAAGAACTCTCGAGACTGACCGGTTTTTTTCTTGAGCGCGGTTGTAGACTTGATTGCACGGACGCACTTGGCTTTGACGTAGCTCACTTCCGCCTGCTCGTTGGCATCGCTCTCTCGTGCGCGCTTAGAGCCGACACTGTCTCGGAACTCGTACAGGTCGGAGCCTCTTCTAGCCCCGAAAAGCTTTGCGGATGTCGCAGGTGAAATATCTGTCCGAAAGACCCAGCTACATATCTTAGGTGCGTATACTTTCCGCACAGGGGTATTGGTAGCCGTCCCCAGGCGATTGTTCGTTCACTACCTTCAGGCGTACCTGTAAGGCTCGAGGCTATTGTCGGTACCACCCTAACGAATGGTTGTTCCCCTAAACAACCATTCGTTAGGGTGGTACACAAGGTGAGGTTACTGACCGAGTCCCCGAGAACTTGTCTCTTTCTATAGGCTTGATTCCCAGGAACTCACGGCCCCAGATAAATCCGGAGCCGTCTATTCACAGGAAATTATCCTGATCCAAGCGTGTAGAGCGTGAGCGCGCGTACAGCCCCAGAAAGGACAGAGTGTTCAGGGCGAAAGCTCCAAGCGCTGCGGCACACAACGGTCACGCTTCCGAAATAACTTGCTTTTATTATGTTACAATAATTCGACCTCGATACATCTCAGCTGTTTTCATCAATGCACAAAATCTGGGTGGATGATCCTTTCTATGAAATGACCCTCCCGACAAATGGTCCTCTTTAGTTTTGCCCTTCGTTCGTCACAGAAGAGGAGATCACTCCGTAGCGGGTCACTTGTTGAGCGATGCCCTTGCCAGTGTCGTACCATCAAATGCGACATGATCTGGGGTATACTTCTTTCCGAACCCGCACAAGATGTTGATGGCAGTCCACCCTAATAGGAGTCCCAAGAATGTGTGTTTTTCTCGATCCCCAAATTCTCCCACAAAATAACATCGCGGCATGGTTTTGACACGTTAGTTCCTGGTCGATCTCGCATCGAATCAAACAAAAATGTGAAAATAATGTGTCGGCAAGCATCGAAAGTTCTTCACGTGTTGAGCAACAGGCTCCAACGAAACAATTTGCATATCGTAACTCGAGGACTTGGCTGAAGCATGTTGTGCCCTTCAAATATTTGTTGCATCCAAGTGATTACTATGCGCATGTGCAACTCGATAATCTTGCGCGCTCTTGAAATGCCTGCGAAACGCTTGCCTCTTAGAGAAGTAAGCACAGTGACGGCAAGCCATGTCTCCACTAAAATGTTACGACTCCATATCATACTTCAACCCGTAACTTTCTGTCCGACATTCTCCATAGTCTCCTCGTGTCAACTGATTGAAAAATGCTAGCCTCAGTTCCGGGTCCTGGATTAATGCACTACATGCGAATATCAATGCCTGCACTTGCCTGTCGCCCAGACGTAATTCCACAACGCGAGAGTTATATTGCTCTTGGACATTGCTGCCGAACGCATTCTTAATTTTGCGAACGTTGCATTGGAATCCTTAAATCCATCGGTCGGCGCTGAATCCTCTAGCACACCCAGGTTACTCAGATTGATCGACAAAACGGATAGAGCTTGCCGTTTGTCTTCCTCATCCACGTTTTCCTCAGTCCGGTCCTCCTCCTCCTCCTCCTGGAGTCATATCAATCACAGGATCCATAGCAGTAGGCTTCTGCCCGTCACAGAGTCCTGCTGTTCCTGTACCACTTGCACCTCCGTCACAAAGGTCAGCTGCACCTGACCCCCTGTGGCAGATCCCAGTTCCTGGTGCTCCTTCGCGACAACCACTTGCAGACCCATAGTCTCTTGCCGCACTTGGTTGACGATCTCATCGTTCGGCCTGCTCTTCTTTGCCAGACAAATGTGCTCGTACGTAGCGTGGCATGATCGACCGTCTAGCTGTGACACAGCCGTATCGATATCAATCTCCTTGTTCGCGCACCGTTCAATAGCTTTATTTTCTTGTGCTGTCCATCGCTTCCGCGTGTTGTTTTTGGCCCGCCAATGCACGAGTTGCAAGCTCACATAGGCGTTTGATATGTTGCCGGACCATGTCTTCTGTGAAGGGCTTCTCCGTGAACGCAATTTCCATTTCCCGCGCAATTGCCGTAAAAACTAATCTATCTTACCGCATGTGAACCAAGTATTCGTTCATGCGTATTGAAGGGTCATATCAGTAGGAATCCACTTGGAATTGTACAGATGCTTTTTCGAGAGACTGACTCGGTGAAATGAGGTTTATCGGATGAGAGAGCCATACAGTTGACCAGTGGAAGCCTTCCAAAAAGAGCAAAAAACACATGCCATATCTGCAGCAAGTATGCCAGCAAAGCAACAAGATATTTACTGACTTACCGCCAAGGGCAGCCACCACAAATATCGAAAACGATATGGTCCTGTGGTTGGGTGAGGTCTTCACGAGCTTCGAGAAGGACTTGTGTGATGTCCGTGGTGAAGTGTTCCGTCGCTCGTGGAGGAGGCATGTAGGATTGCGATGAAATCGCGTCATTCCTTGACCGCGTAGTCGCTAGACCCACCCAGCAACTCGGCTTGGATGTCTCTATACTAGTCAGGGAACGACATCAACTTCATCAACGCAACTTGCCTGACAAGGTAAGCGTCTGAGCTTCTGTTTTGCTGCTGGATATATCAAGTGCATACTAACTTCTTCTCAGACCTGCGTTTCACCAACTGCTCAAAATGTTTGCGACCTTCTACCATATCCCGGGTGTCGGTGCTCAGGGCCGTCCACCAAAACGCCGCCACCACCATCAATTACTAGGCCTTGTGATGTGTTTCTACGCCGGGTCTATGGAAAAAAGCACCCTCTGCATGGTGTTTGGCGTTCCGCCAAGCACGTTGGCGAGGACGCCTCGGAGTGCTGAAGAAGCTCTATCGCAGACACTGTAAAAATGATACTCCCCTTCTCGCATCTCGTTCCCTTCGCCTGCGCAGCAAAAGAAGCTGGCAAGACTTGTCGAAGCTCGGGAGCCGTTACTCAAGAACACATTCGGGTTCATCGACGGCAAAACCTACGGGTACGCACGGACAAGTTCAACATGAGCTGTATTAACTTGAGCATCTATCGCTAACACTTGTGTTCGCTGGTGATGTACTGAAGGTCATGCAGCCTTCCAATGCAGATCTGCAAAACGCCATGTATAATGGCTGGCTTCACTCGGTGTTGGTACTATCTGCTGACACAGCTCAAGAACGGATATATAGTGCGAATCCTGCCCGCACTGCGAGGCTCAGCGCGAAGTTGAATAACGCAATTACGTCAGTGCATCAGGCCGCGGAGTGGGGTATGGGCAGTATGCAGAAGGTGTACAGCCGTCTGAACCTTCCGCTGCCATACAACCCCGAGATCCGTAGACTTCGTCTCAACAATGTCTTCAGGATGACTAACTATCGTGTTCGAACTATCGGGATCTCACAGATCCGCACGACGTTCAGTGGGGATATGGACAGTGACGACGTGGTAAGGAGCGCTCGTCGCGAGAACGTATCTTCTAGGCACGGCGACGCAGCAACAGATCTCTTGATGCGTTGGAACGATCGATTGTATATTCATAATGGAATTGAGCGTATATTCATAATGAAATTGAGCGTGAACCTGCATTGCGTCTGTGCTGGTAGTGAGCTGGCAATTCTTTGATAAACGGTGGTGTGCATCTGATGTATGGAGAAAAGTACCCGATGCAACGTTGTAGGTGCTCGGTTTGACGGTCGTCAGCCTGCGTTTGTCGAATGTGACTTTGCGAATGAATCGCTGTGCATTGAAGGTTAACTGACGTTGCTGGCTGGTAGAATGCGGCAACATGAATGCGTCTGGTTGTGTCTACCGGGCTTTGTTGAGATCGAATGCTAACAGTTTCTGTTTGACACGTAGCGGCTGCTGTGGCCCCACGGGTGAGACCCTGGTAATATGAAGTGCGTTATTCCGTGCCGGCCAGACCGTGCTCCGGGGAAGCAAATATGAAACGCCTGGGGCTTCCTCGGAAACACTGGCAAAAATGATATTGATTTACCTGGGGGTAGTCTTTTATGGTGGTTCCCAGGACCACGACCTCTCCCTGGGCACGGGGTTCTTCTGGGAGAGCCTGCGAGCTTGAGGGGAAAAGTAAGATTGAATTAGATATCGTGCCAGCGGCGGAGGCCGCTGGCAGTCACTTAAACATGCTTGCGTTCCGGGGGCCGGCCTAACTACTTGGGGTCACTACTTGTTGACCGTGAATTAGCAGGTCGTCGTCGCTTCGTCGTGCTGCACATCCGACTCAGATGTCCCGGCCGTGAGCCGATGGTATCTTGTTGCTGGGGCTGGGTTTTCTTGCGAATCACGAGAAGGCTTCGAAGTCACCCGGGGCGTATTGGTCCGCGCGTCGCCCCGGGCCGGGGCCTCGTACCGCGCTTCCCTGAATTCCCCGGGCACTATGTCATAGTTACGCGGAAGCGTGTCCGTTGCAGGGGGCAAATATGCATACGAAAACATGATGTCTCATTCTATGGAGGACGCGAAATGTACATCTACATCAACTCATTGTCACAAACACCATTCATTGAAGATATTCCCTTCAACGCCCCGAACCTCTTCTCCGACAACCAGGATGGATCTTACCACGTTTCTTAACGCTAGATCCCCAACTGCAGGCTGTCCAAGATACCCTATGTCGCATCAATCAACCTGCCCGTCGGCTTCGGCACTTGGGGAATCCCTTGTTGACTTCCAACTTTGCTGGATCACTCCACTGGTGTTTTCGACGAGAATAGATCTGGTCCAACTACTCCGAGCCATCTCATTGCTTTCGGACTCGGTAATTCTGGTTCCGGTGCTGATAGTTCTCCGAGCGATCATTCAAGTACCCTCCGTCTCGGAGACGAATAAGAGCATAACCAAGAGCAAGATAAACATATTTCCCCGAGCTTTGGTTCGGCTCATGACAACCGTCCGTCCGATGCCGAGGATGGTACTGGTACAGGCACATCGGGTTTCGCGTCGGGCTGCCGAGAGAAAGAGAAGAAGACTTCGCTTGGGTGATGGTCACGCTGCGTTATTTGCTGGTTGAAAGGGAGGTTGGGCTCCCCCGTGTGTTTCTCGTTGACCGTACGTTGGCAGAAATGAATGCTCTGGACACCGTTTTCGCGGGTGTAACCGGGCTGGCTGTGATGATTTGTAGGTGGCATATGAACAAGAACGTCATCAACAAAGTCCGACAAGTGGCCAGGTTCCAGTTCCAAATCCTTCTCCAGGCCAGCCAAAATATGACAATACTTGGTAAATGGACGCGTTCATGGCAGTATTTTACGCGGCTGTCGATGCGGCCACGGAAGCGGAGTTCGAAAGAAAGCGAGCGGAGTTGAGAGAGCTAAACCCCCAGCTTGCAGCCTACCTGGACAAACAATGGTGGAAGTACAAGGATCGCATCGTGAGAGCCTGGACGTATAAATTCCAGCCCTTCGGTGTTCGAGACGCATCACGCCAAGTGCAAAATCTGGCTGCGTGAGTGTCGGGGGACTTGTCCACTGTATACAAGTTGATGCTGCCCTGGTGGAATGCTGCAGCTTCCGCTACACGACTTCTCGCTCAGCGAAATTCCATCCGCACTCCACACCTTCTTCAATGTAAGCAGTTTGCTGCCGTGTTCGCGTCATTTCGGTCTAGGCGCTGACTCAAACACAGGCGCCGTGTGAGGATGCACATGCTATCATTTTCAACAGATTGGATCAAGATGAATGCACCGGTGTCGTCAGAACTGTACACGGTGGCCCATGTGTGCACGATCTCATCAGTTTCAGAGAAGCGAACGGCGCGCTAATTCTACAGCTGACTGATGTTCCTTTACACTGGTGGATTAACCGCTAACGGTTGGTCACAGGTCAAATCCGTTGTTATGTCACGTGATCTAAAGAAAACTGGTCACCATCAGAGATGCTGGAAGGTCAAACTAATGTATGTCATGTAGTCATATGCACGGTTCTTCTCACGAGAAGTGCGTAAGTGGCAATCACGAACCTACCGCGTCGTCACCGTCGTTGTCGAATGACTTGTAAGGTTCACTTTCCTCTCTACCTCCTCGATTTCGTCGGTGTCATCATCCTCCGAGCTAACATCACTGCTATACAATGCTATCTGTTCAGCTCCGCTCGTGCCTTGCTCTTCTTCATCACTCGTATCCGATTCCACGACGTCGGCTTCATTTGGTAGCGTTGGTGCTCGCGGGGGTTGGAACCGGGTTCGTTGATGTGGTTGCGCAACTCCTGACAGTATAGCTGTGCGTTGGTTTGTGTAATCGCGCGACAGTGACGCAAGCACGGTGACCAAACAATTCAGCGAAGGATGATGAGCTAGAATTTTAGAGTTGAAGTGACGATGGAAACGCTCGAGAGGATTATTAGTCCTGCTTGCAACCTCCCGTCTCATGCCGTACATGTTCCAGAACGTGGGTGGAAACGTGACTAGCCAGGTGCTGCGAATGTCGTTCCAAAAGAGACGCCACTTCGTGTTCGAATATAAAATTCGTTTAGCTTCACATGGTCTTTTGATCTTGGCAATGACCCATGCAATCCCTTGGACTTTGATTTTGTTGGGATCGATCACAGTAAGTATGTCATACACAACTCGAAGCCATCGCTACCTTTGCTTCTAGTTTTGGCATCCCGTAAGCTTTGAGCTTGCGACGGTATGCCTGCTTAAAATGGAAGGAGCACCAGATGATACGAACTTCAAGAACGTATTGACGAATCGCACCAATTAGAGCTTTCTCGATAGCCCAAACGACCTCGTTGGGATTAGTGTTTTGCCTACACAGTCCTTGACGCATTTCAGCAATTTCAAGTAAGCTCCAGCCGTCATAGAAGTCGCCAGAGAGAAGATGACGGGAATGTACAACTTGCTGGAAAGGTCGAAAAGCATTATCGTCACGCATTGCTTATAGCCAGTGGGAGCAGCTCGACGTGTGCCATCAATGAACCACGAGAGGTTCTCAAAGCGCAGCCAGTTTCGGAGGAGAGGGTGATACCACCCAATAACACGCTAGCGCGCCAGCTCGGTCTGGATGCCCTCGCGGGCGCTTGCGGCGTTCCTCTCCGTCGTCATCTTCGTTGCTTGTGCGTCCCGAGACTGATTGTGTTGTGAGGCCTCGCTCGCATCGAAGGCCCTCGACGCTGTGAGAACGTGCGTGAGCGCACGTTCGAGAAGCTGCTGCTGTCGCTGTTCAGCCATCACCGCGCCCGTGTCTCCGTCGTCCCGTCCCGGATAGCCGTAGCCGTGGTCTCCTCTTGTCTTTCTTTTCCTTTGCGTGTTCTCTTTATCAGACGGGTGTCTGCTACCTCAAGTGGGTGGTGGGGTAACGGGACGATCTCCCGTTACAAAAGTAGGTAGAAGTCACGGTCCAAACATGCTGTGACTTGGCACTCTGTTATTGGACAGAAGTCGCCCTTTAGTATGCATATTAGCCAGTTAGCGTGCGGCACCTCAACCGGTGGCCAGCAGCTAAGCTCGGCTTAGGTACGGTTTTGCGACCGTGCTTTTTATCACCCAGTGTCAATTTTGCTTATAATTCCACGTGTCTTGGCCTAACGCCCAAGACATTGCTTCCTCAACACCACAACGAAAGCTTACGTATCGGTTGCCCTTGGCCCCGTTACACGTTTGGACGGTCTGAAGAAGTTTGCTACTATGTGTGGGTACGTTGACTAACTTATTGTCTAGTCACAAATGTTTTTTTTTTCTCACAAAGTTCAATGTTGCTAACGTCTATGATAATGGACAGGTGGAATGGCCTCCTCTTTTGTTTTGTGATTCGATGTTGGCACCTCAGCTGGAGCAGTACAGAAGTGCCGTTAAGGCTGGTTCAGGATCAATAGTGGAAGGGATGGCATTGTTCATCGATGGCACAAAGCACTTCATTTGTCGCCCAAGCCCTCGTCCCAACGGACCCCGAGGAGAAAATCTGCAGAAAGCAGCGTACAGTGGTCACAAAAGGCGCCACTGCCTTTCATATATATATGTTATTGCACCTGGCGGCCTCTTCATTTCTTTTCGGGGTCCCGGCGTGGCTCGCCGACACGTCACAACACTGCTGCGTCAACGTGGTTTACACGAATATATCCATCAACACTCGGTTCTACGAAATCTGGACTTCACCATTTATGGTGACCCAGCCTACGATGAGTCGATTATAAAACGAATATTTATAATATCCGTTCCCTACCAAGGTGCTTCGATCAGCCCGGATATGAGTGCTTGTAACGCGCTTCTAAGTTTTCTGCGCGTTGCAGTGGAGTTGGGGTTTTATCACGTCAAGCGCTACTTTGCCCGCCTCGAGTGCGCAAAAGACCACAATGCACGGCTTTATCATGTTGCGGTTACAGTAAAGTGTGCGGTGCTCTTTGCAAATATCCACACTTGCATTAACGACGGGAACCAAATAAGCTAAATGTTTCTGCTGAAGCCACCCAAGTTAGAATAGTATCTTTGTTGAAGCATTAACCTCCCAATACACCGGTTTTCTTCTGCTCATGTAGACTAGTACCTTCCTCATGTGCCTCGTTCATTAGCACCATCTTCGGGTTGACTTGCTGACGCATGTTGGTTAAGCATTGCGATCATCGATCCGCTGGCTTTCAGCCTCCATCGGAGCTTGTCGAAATTTGAACTCTTGATCGCGCTGCTCACGGCGCTCTTGATACTCCTCAACACGCTCGCATCTACACACAGCTACCATTTCGTCGTGCTGTTGACAACGTAGTAGTATGTCTTCGCGCAGAACTTCTTGAATACCCTGCGCTTGCTCAATTTGTGACTCCACAAAATGACTAGAAAAACAAGGATAGCGTTTTTCACTTTTGTTGGGGTTTCCTTGCTTTGCGCTACTACACAAAAATATCGCCACGCAAGCCCTCACCATTTCTGTCGCCTTCAGCTGCGCGTTTTGCATCTGCCAGACGCTGGTCTTTCAGACGCAGCATAGGCGTACACCCGCCTCGCCACAGTTGGCGCGCGTGCCCAAATTTGGACGTTCGGATTCTCCGAGTTGTTTAGTTTGCTGTATTGATCGAGGTTTAGGCTGCTGAGTGCTATCACGAACAACAGCCCCCTGCAGTTTATTTTGCACCAGATTCCCTCACGTGTTATTCCTTTGCGCGCTGTTGTTCACTCCTATTCATCAAATTCGCTAACGATGTTGTCCATCAAGCCTCGAAACTCGGTATATTCTTCAGTCACACCGGAGGCTCTTGCCGATTCTGCCTCTTGCATGCGACGTCTCATCAGTAACGTGTTGAACCGATTCTGACAGGACTTGCTATTCACTGACCCCATGTTGAAAGTGGACAGCGTGTTCAGACGTTCCGCGATTCCCTGCCATGCTTTATTGCGCCCTTGATGATACCGTAGAATCCAAATGACATCTGTTATCAAAAGCAGGTCTTCATCTGATCCAAATCGCTTTCTTGTTTATAGCGACCTCACTACTCCCTTGTCTGATGGTGTGGCGGCATTGTTGTCTTGCAAAACCGCAACTTGTCGAGCATCATCTGGCTGCACGTCGAGCCGTTCAGTTGTGTATTTATCACGCGAAGTATTGGTAGAGCTCATATTGGCCGTGGTTACAGTACAATTAACGTTCCACACGAAATACGACTCACAATATTAGATCAAATGCATAATTGAAACAAGAACCGGTGCAACGTACTTGTGTCTTTAACTGGATGAACATGTAGAACTAGCTGCTCGACGTTCGGTCTCAAGAAGATCGATACACTCTAGCACTCTTAACACGTCGCCGCTGAGCGTTACATATACCCACACATAGACGTTAGATTCGGTCACCTGGATGTGGCATGTATAGTTTGTAGCATCTATTGGCAGGTTGCTTCTTGGTGACGTATTGTACAGCAGGTCAGTGCAACCAACAGCTCGTATTGGTCTGGAGCTTTGTGCAGCACGCATATCTGCAGCAATACACATTGTAATAACAAACTTAGTCCAGTATATACCGCAAGTAGTAATATGCATGGCAAGCAAACGCGGACAAGGTGGTCTTCTTACTCATTTGTTTGCACTGAAACTCTCTCCTCCTACAACAAGAGAACCCGCAGCAGCAAGCTGCGCTTGTTAGTCGCACGTACGACGTCGCTACGCCTTACCAGTACGTACATCGAACTGGAGCCTGCCGAGACGCGCCCCGGTTCGAGGACTTTCAAAGAACGCAGTCGAACATTGAGTGAAGTACATTCGTGGCAAGCAGTCCGATGGCAACCGCAACCGATCTATTGAAATGCCTCCAATGTCAAAGGTGCCACGATCTCAGCAGATGTTTTTTCAGTTTCAGTACCCGTGGCATTACGGCATCAAGGCTCAAAAGGATTCCGTAGGAATTGTGATCCTGAGAAGATCTCATCGATATGTTCCTGACCGGTTCCCAGAAACGTTAAGGAAGTCCGACAGTGGCTCGGGCTTGCTAACTATCCGCACAAGTACACGCAAAAATTCGCGGCGATAGTGCGTCCCCTCTCTCAGCTGCTCAAGAAGGATGCTGAGTGGTCCTGGACTTCGGTGGAGCAGACGGCGTTCGACGCCGTCAAGAAGAGCATGGATTGAGCCAGTGTTGGCGCTACCGAACCACGACAAGGCCTTCCACGTAGTGTGCGATGCGAGTGACTTCGCCATCGGCTGCGCACTCATGCAGTTTGACGACGAAGGTCGTGAACGCGTCGTGAGCTATCAGTCACGACAGCTGAAGCCTGCGGAACGGAATTACCCGGTCCATGACAAGGAGCTGCTAGCGATGCGCTACGCATTAATCAAGTTCCGCGTCTACCTCTTGAGCGAGCAGACATTCGCGCTGTACACCGACCATGCCTCGTTGCGGACGGCCACGAAGAGCCCGCATCTGTCACAGCGCATGGCGCGGTGGCTATCGTTCTTCGCCGAGTACAACTTCGTTGTACAATTACAAGCCTGGCAAGTCGAACATCCTCGCCGATGCGCTTTCGCGCCGGCCTGATTACGATCCGCGTTCGGACTCGTTTCCGGTGGTCGACGCTGACGACGACGAAGATTGCGCGGTGTGTGTCGCGTCGGGCGTCCACACGATTTCGATGCACGCTGTCGGCACGTTGCGACAGCAGATCGCGGCCGCGTATGAGGCGGACGCGTTTTACCATCAAGTACCTCCGCGACCCGTCCGATAAGGCGCTGCGTCACCTGACAGCTCCAATGGGCGCGTATATCGCGCGCTACAGCTTCGACGGTGAGGTGCTGTCATACAGTGTCGATCGTGAAGACTCTCCTCGGGTCGTCGTGCCCTGCGACGACGACGTCCGCGCGCAGCTTCTCCACGAATACCATGACAGTCCAAGCGGCGGCCACCTCGGCCGCGAGAAGACCTATGTCGCGCTCTCGCGCGACTTCTACTGGCCCCACATGCACAAGTGGGTCCGCAAATGGGTTCGTTCCTGCGAGGCGTGCCAGCGTGTGAAGCCAGCATCCTCGTCCCAGGCGCCCCTGTGACCCCTTCCTGTGGCTGCTGAGGCGTGGTCATCCGTCAGCATGGACTTCATCTTCGGGCTCCCAGCTGACGCCCACAATCGCACGGGCGTCCTCGTGTTCGTCGATCGCTTCAGCTAGATGGTGCATCTTGCTCCGGTCCCCGCGACTGTGACGGCGGAAGAGTCCACCGCGATCTTCGTCGACGTCGTGTTCCGACATCATAGTTTACCGTCTGACATCGTGTCAGACCGAGATCCGCGCTTCACTTCGGCCCTCTGGACTCGCCTATTTCAACTACTCGGCACGCGGCTGCGTATGTCCACAGCCGCTCATCAAGAAACCGACGGCCAGACAGAGCGCGCGAATCGCGTGGTCGAAGACGTGCTTCGCAGCTACGCGACGTCGTACGCGTCATG
>JAABLL010000182.1:1614-13590 GCA_012295475.1 Phytophthora gonapodyides | reverse complement strand
ACGCCCATGTAGAACCGGTCGTCGTTGCTGGCGCCGCTGTACGAGTGCTCGTCGCCGTTGGCGAGCAGCGGGCTGTGCTCGGACATGGCTTCTGGTGTTGGACGGTCTGCTTCGACGGTAGTGGTGGGTGGGCTCTCTTCCGCCTCGACGCTGGGAAGATCCGCTTGCCGACTGCGCAGGGAAAAGAGAAGTGAGCAAAGCGATCCGGTGGCGGCCAGGCTCGAACCCTCGAACAGCTCTCTCCCTGGCCAAAGATTCACCTCAGGGCGACCAATCACGAGCGCCGAACGTGGACGCCTGGCATTTTTTTAACCTTTTTCGCCCTGTTTTTTTGCTTTTGACAGCGATCTTGTATTCGTGACGACCAGACCCTCTCTTCCAGGCTAAACATGGCCAGCGCTGGCGAAGCACAGCTCTGCCGTGTGGGCTGCTGGCCCAGCAATGCTGGCACGTGACGGCGCCGCAGAGGGCAGCTGGGGGAAATAAGCCGCAGCAGATGGCAAGCCGATCCACACACCGATGAATTTTGCCCAAAGTATCGCATAAGGTGATTTTTAGTCTTCACCAACATCGGAATAAGCTCCGACACCACTGGACAGCCTCGCCACGTACAGCTCTGCACTTGAAGCCAGCGCTCGGCTCGAGGTATCCGCACATCTGCTGCAGCGCAGTGTCGAGGTTGCTTGTCTCCGCGCGAGCCTCGAGGCGCAAATTATTCATGCCGCCATCGGCACCACCCGTTCCGCTGAAACTAAATGTTAAACGCTCTTGCCAGAAAGGATTGACCAAACCTGCCCGTGTCCCGATAGGCACCTCGTCACGGTCCTCAGCACGAATCAACACGTCCGACGGTGAGTTCCCGGTTTGCGCAGTGTTCGTTGAAAGCTGCATTCGCTTCCGCGTCTGCACGATTCGACAGTGTTTCAAGCGCAAATTTGAGTGCGACCCGAAGCCACTGCGAACCGTACCATTCCTCCGTCCTCCGTGCTCCGTTGTGCGGGGCATGCATCCCAGCATGCACCAACCGAGTCGAGCCGAGCCAAGTCACTTCGCCAGCCGGTATCATACCAGCGAAAAAGGGCTCCGGTTTGCACCAGACACCACCACTTGACGGTATCAGTCCGCCGCGCTCGACGCGGCAGATGATCGACCGTCTGGAGGTCGATGTCAGCGAACGCAAGTCCCTTTGCTTCTTCTATCCATGAATACCACGCCAAGAGATTGAGCGCCACGTGCGTTTATTACAATGGTAAGCTTAGTTCAGATTTGGGCGGGGCAAAGGAAAACTCGAAGATGAATGCACGATGCTAATTGCGCGTATGATATGCAAAAACAACGGAGCCTGGCTGCAGTTTCGCAGCATGCCGGTTCTGGAATGCGGTGAGCGCTGGAAACCTGCTTGCGCATTTAGAAGTTAGGAATGAGCCGCTTCAACGGGCAGGGCTTCTCCGGCTTGTACGCCGCGGGAGTGATGTAGTCCTCCTTGCCCTTCGCTGGGTCCCAGTAGAACTCGTAGGCCAGCTCTTCGTTCAGCGGCCAGTCGTGGCGGAACCGCTCCACCAGGTCCGGGTTCGACATGAAGCCGCGCACGAAGCTCACCAGGTCTGCCGCCCCGCTGTGAACGACTCCCTCTGCAGTGTCGCGCGTGTAGCTGCAATTAGCCATCACAACCCCCTTGAAATGCATCTTGGCATCCAGAGCTGTCATCACCCGGCTCTTGTCCGAGTAGCCGAAGCCGAAGCCGTCCAGAATCGCGAGATACCCAAGTCCATGCTCCGACAAGCGCTGGAACACGTCCGTGAACAGCTCCGTGTTGTCGACACTGCCCATGCCGCCATACGAGCTGGACGGGGAAACTCGCACGCCGATGTGGTCAGCGGGAAACACGGTCTTCACGGCCTCGACGACCTCGTTCAGAAAGCGGTAGCGGTTCTCAAACGACCCGCCGTACCTGTCCGTGCGCTCGTTCGTGCAGGACTGCAGGAACTGGTCGATCAAGTAGCCGCTGCCCGCGTGCACCTCGGCACCGTCGAAGCCCACTTGCTTGGCAAGCTCCGCGCATCTGCGGTACTGCTCCACCACAGCAGGGATTTCCTCGACAGTCAACGCACGAGCGCGTTCGAAGCCCGTGCGCTCGCCGTCGACGTTGCGCGTGCTGCCGCCCTCGTACAGTGTGGCGGAGGCGGACACCACCTCGTTGTTTGCATGGAAAGAAGGGTGCGACTGCCGGCCCATGTGCCAAAGCTGCACGAAGATCTTGCCACCTTGCTGGTGAATGCGGTCCACGACCTCCTTCCAGCCCGCGGCCTGCTCGTCCGTGTACAGCCCCGGGGATCCGTACCAGCCGAAGCCCTGCTCGGAGATAGCGCAGCCCTCCGAGATGATGAGTCCGGCCCCAGCTCGTTGCCCGTAGTAAATGGCGGTCATTTCGCTGGGTGCGTGGCTCACTGGGTTGATTCGAGCGCGAGTGGCGGGACCGAAAACGATGCGGTTCTTGAGCTCGAGGTCGTCGCCTAGACGGAGCGGCGTGAAGAGCTTGTAGTTCTCGATAGGAGACATGGCGTTTGCTTGGTGGCGAAGTCGTCGGTGGTTGTTGTTGTCTGTGTGAATATTGAAAAGTGAGATCGTTTTGGTCGAGCGAGTTGGCTCGCGTTGAGCAAGATTGCGTCTTGCCAAAGTGTCCGAATCCTCCTGATGACGGCAGTGAAAGTAGTCACAATCACCTGCATTTTGTCAAAAACAGTATGCGACGACCCTCGCACAGGGGCCGTCAGTTCTGAGTGAACCTTGCATCCCAGAGCTGCCGAAACTGCAGCCAGACTTTTGCATCATGTCGATTTTTGAAGAAGGCATGGCTGGCCGACTAACTCCTACGAACTGAGTGCGAGGCGAGGAAGCCGTTGGTGGGGTGGGTCAAACCGCCTTACGCCGGAGTGAGAGCCTCGGCGTTCGGGGCTTGTTCTTGGAGAGCTGGGTTGCGTCCGGCGAGGAACGTTGGCAATTGTGCTGCCAGTTCCCCGACGACTGTCGTGCGAAGACTCGAGGAGCGTGGAGCCTGAGCCCCAGCAAAACTTGGCGACGTTGCTGGAGCTTCGCAGCTGGGATTGAGCTTGGCTTAGTGCGCCCTTGATCCTCTCGTTTGAAACCTCTGTATCGCTTTCGCGAATCCGAATTGTCTGACGTAAACTACTTGCTTAGGTCAAATCTGACGCAAACGCACTGCTTAGGTCAGGAATTTGTCGTCTTGCCAACGACTACTACCGAGATACTCAGCTTGTGCGCGCGACGCTATCGTTGCTGCCAACTTATCATTTCCAAATTGACAAGCATCCCCACAACACGTTGGTCACCCCGAAGCAGCAGCCATGGCTCCCACCACTGCGAACTACACACTATTCACGCCCCTGCGCCTCGGCGACGATCTGGAGCTCAAGAACCGCATTGTGCACGGCCCTGCCACCCGCGCTCGCAGCGATATCGACACGCATGCACCCGTCGAGCGCAACGCAGTCTACTACGAACAGCGCGCCGGGGCTGGGCTTATCATCACGGAAGCGTGCGCCATCTCGGAGCAGGCCTTCGGTTGGTACGGTGCGCCGGCACTTTACTCCGACGAGCAAGTCCAGGGGTGGAAAGAGGTTGTCAACCGCGTTCATGCGAACGGAGGCAAGATCTTCGTGCAGCTTTGGCATATGGGCCGACAGTCACACCCTTCCTTCCACGCGAACAATGAGGTCGTGTCGTCCTCTGCCACGTTGTACGAAACTGGTAGAACCCGCAACGCGACCGGCGAACGCGTCGGGTACGCGACGGCCCGGGCTTTGACTCTCGACGAGATCCCCGACGTCGTGGATCAGTGGCGCAAGTCCGCGGAGCAAGCGAAAGAGGCGGGATTCGACGGCATCGAGGTGCACGCAGCTGGGGGGTACTTGATCGACCAGTTCCTTCAGTCGTGCACCAACCTGCGCACCGACAAGTACGGGGGCTCATTCGAGAACCGCTATCGATTCCTGCACGAGGTGATCGAGGCGGTGAAGACGGTTTACCCCGCGAGCCGCATCGGTGTGCGTACCGCCCCCAACGCCCCATACGGCGGCATGGGTAGTGTCGACAACGCGGAGATGTTCACCTACGTGTACAAGCGTCTGGCGGAGCATGGATTGGCGTACTTGGCCATCCTCGACGGTTGGGAGGGCGTTGGCTCGGATGCTCGATACCACGACAAGTGCCGTCCGTTGACCACCTTCGACGCTAAGAAGGCCTTCAAGGGCACTGTCATCGCCAACAAAGGCTATTCGAGAGATGTCGCTGAAGGAGCCGTTCGAAGCGGCTCGGCCGATCTTGTGGGCTTCGTTCGCATGTTCATGGCCAACCCGGACCTCGTCGACCGCCTCAAGAACGACTGGCCGCTCACTCCGTTGATGGACTACGAGTTCTTCTACGACCCTGTCAAAGGGGACGAGGGATACACCACCCTGAAGCCCTTCAAGCCTTAGCTGGTAGCCGAAGTTCATCCGTGCTGCTACGATAGCCGAGAATCAATCACTTTTTGCTGCAGCAACAGCTTTTTGTACGTCAAGCCGTCCGTATCCGACGATGTTGTTTGGCAATGTTGAGGCTGAGAGGTTTCCACAGGTCGAGTGGGCGGTGTTGACGAGGTTTCCATTCCTCGCTGTCGATGTAGTCAATGCGGCCCAAACTTGCTCAAAAGTCAGCTTTGGATTCGCACTGAGCAGCAGTGCAACCGCTCCAGTAACGTGGGCTGCTGCCAGGCTCGTCCCGGAGGTGATAGCGTAGACATTGTCTCTGGTCCACCAAGCCGAGTAAATTCTAGCACCAGGCGCCGTCATGTCAGGCTTGATCCGCCCGTCGAGTGACGGTCCTACAGAGCTTTGGGGCAGCAGCACGTCATCGGCGTTGGTCGCACCGACAGCGATGACATTGCTTGCATCCCCAGGAGAGACCACCGAGCTGCACGTTGTCGGTGATCCTGAGTTTCCAGCCGAAAAAATCGGGATGATGTCGGCAGCTCTCCAGGCCGCGATGACCGCGCTAAAGTCTGCTGCCCCATGAACTGTACCCCAACTATTATTCACGACGTCTGGCGCCTTGCTGCAGTCTGCGTTCCTTCCAGCAGGATCCGTGGGGCATAGTACAAACTGTGCGCAAGCTAGCAAACTTGACTCGAGGCACGATGTTGAGCTTCGACAGCCTCGACAAGCCATCCACTTTGTTCTGGGCGCCACTCCGATACCGTTCGCCCCAACAACAGTGCCCAGGACGTTCGTTCCGTGTCCTGACGAATCGTATGGAGCAGCCCGCTTGGTTTCCGGGTCAAACCATCCGTAGTCGTCCAGGTAATTGTCTCGAAGAGCCTCGTGCGTTGAGCGTGCACCACTATCGATCGTTGCGATGATGACGTTCTCGCCTGCAATCCCCTGAGCCCACACCGCCTCTGCGCCAATCTTCCTGACACCCCAAGCCTGGGCATTCGCCTCCGACTCGAAGTTTGCCCCGGATGTCATATCCAAATGCTCCAGCTTGAAGTCATTTCCCATCGTCAAGAGCTCTTCCTCGTGGATCTCTGCGATCGACGGCTCTTGCTCCAAAGATCGCACGAGCTCCACAGACGCATCAGCGAATCGCACTTGGTTAGAGATCCAGAACGACGTCGAGAACGAGAACGTCGCGGAGCTCTCGCTCTCCCGGTTGAGAAGCTGTGCGAGTGGCTGTTGTGCTTCCGCGGCGGAGTTCTTGAGCCGGTCCACAAGTCTTGCGATTTGAGCACCTCGCGACGATGCAGAGGCGAGAGATCCAGCACCTTCCAATGCTGAGATGGTTCCACCGCGTACACTCGCTACGAGATTGATCGTGGTCTTTTCCCGGAGAGAGTGATAGACGCGGGGGTGGACATGAGGCCTTGAATCAGCTACTGCCGACACCAGCACCGAGTTGAGGACCATCAACCAGCTGAGAATTGTTAGGAACGTCGCCATTTCGCTTGAGAGAACCAGTCCTGTCCAGTCGAGATTAAACTTGCTTTTGTGTGTGTTGTGCGCTTTGATGCGTGGGGGATACCAATGCTCGGAGAGCTCATTGTCAAGCGCTGACAATATTCTCGTGGGTTTAACCGTGAACGAATTCCAGCGTCCAAAGCGAAGAGTTTGTTTGAGCTCGTTCAGGTCCTCTTCAGGGCTGCGTCCTTTCGTGACCCAAGGTATCTTTTGATTAGCATTATTATTATTCCCAGCTCTTTGCAGTCCTGGCAGCAATGCGTCCTCTTCGTTGGATCGTTGCGTCGTGTATTCTGCTGCAGGTGCTGAGCGTGTATGGAATCTTGCACTTCGCAGGACTGACGCGTAAGCTTGTTCCCTACGCTAGCTGGCAATTGCAGGCAGCGGCGCGGGTGCTGAAGTAGACGACGAGGATTTATCGGCATGGAGTGATGACCCTGTGGCCAAGAACGATGTTGAGGTACTGGTGTCGTACAATTTCCGCGGTTTGTGTCATGACTAACGTTGTCTACCGAGCAGGAAGGAATGGAACCGTACGAGGAGGGCGAGGTAACGACTGAAGTGCCAGACGAGAGGGAGCTAACGCAAAGAGAGCGAATATTGATTGAACAAGAGCTGCACTGGCAGGCATGTGCTTAACTTGCGTATGTGCTCAGGAACTCGTCTAATTACTTCTGCTTCGTTCGCAGGCTACCGTGGAGGAGGTGGAACGTCGGGAGCGCGAGGCCGCCTTGCAAAATCCCGATCCACAGGACGATCCACAGTATTTGGAAGAAGACGAGGAAGGGCAAGCAGACTACCCCGAGGAGCCGCAATTCGAGCAGGTTCGTAAAGCTCGTAAAAGTTCACTCTGGAGGGCTAAATAACGCGGCAATTACTGTCTTAGGAGGAACTGCGGAGCTACGATCCTTACGACGAAGACGTCGCCTACAACGACTATCTCGACCGAATGCGACGGCTGGTTGGTGCACATTGCGGCTGCTGCTCGGTCATGTCGAGTATCTAACGTGTCTTTGAGGATTATAACGTTGCAGGACGAGCAGAATGCCGACAACTCGGAAGCAGACGAAGAGGAGGAAGAAGCACTCCCGGTCATTCCAGGCTTGACGGACGTCGAGCTGGTCGCGTTCAACGCTGAGTACGCGAATGAGGAGGTGCTCGATAAGATCATCGACTGGTCGTACGACCAGGCTGCGGGCTTGTCGAAGTACCGCGACAACTACGTTCACACGGAGGACCTGTACTTGTACGTTTCGCTTGCACTCTCAGCTTCTCGGCGCCTACTAACGCGCTGCTGAGTTTGTGTACGCGGCGATATCCAGGTTCCTGCTAAAGACGCTGAACCCGCTGGACGAGGAGATCGACGCCGAGGATGAGGAGATCCTGCAGGACGCGGTCACAAGACTGCGCAAGGAGCAGGGCCTGGTGGACGACGAGCAGGTGCTGTACCGCGGCTTCATCGCGCGCGGGATGCCGCTGCGCTTCCTGCAGGGCCTGGCCCGCGAAATGCACCACACCGTCCAGACGAGGCGCCTGCAGGCCAGCGCCGGCCATGGCGAGCTCTGATAGATGCCTGTCAACCCAAACAGCTTCAACCTGAACCATCATTCCGACAAAATTGCGCTTGACCTGGGTTTAACGTTCTAAAACTTCACCACCGGAATCATCAGTGTTGAGCAGTCCCTACAGCGTCACTATATCCAGTATTGTCCTTATACGGTGGTCAGGCGCCTCTCAGCCGTCCGATTGGCCTCGAGCTCGTGTCCGCCGCGCGCTGATTGGCGCAATACCTGTGCCTGCCACAAGCCTTTAACATCCTCTCCGCCGTCGACTTCACTTGCCAAGCAGCGATTTCCCCGCCCCAAGCCAAGATGGAGGTGAAGGCCGAGGACACCCTCAAGAAAGCCGCTGCGGCGTCCTCAGGCGCGCTGCTGACGTCGCTGTTCGTGACGCCGCTGGACGTGGCCAAGGTGCGCATCCAGTCGCAGATCCAGACCGGCCCCCTCATGACGCTGGCCGACCTGCGCGTGACCCACTCGTCGGTCACCACGGCCATCGCTGCCGCCGCCGAGCAGTGCCGCTGCCGCAGTCGCTGCGTGTGCAACCGGTCGGTGACGCGCCCCGTGGAAAAGCTGCAGGCCTCACGACGCGGTGGCAAGGCGCTGCCGGCCATGCGGATGTCCTGCTCGCGAGCTGTGGCGGCGCCGCTCCAGCTCCAAGGCACTTCGCACGCGCTGCGCCACATCTTCCAGACGGAGGGGCTCAAGGGGCTGTTCGCAGGCCTGTCCCCCGCCATGGTCATGGCCGTGCCGTCCACGGTGCTGTATTACATGTCGTACGACCTGCTGCTGCACGAGGGACGGCAGAGATTCCCGGAGATCGACGGCCTGGTGCCGCTCATGGCCGGCACGACGGCGCGGATCGTCGCGGCGTCTATCACGTCGCCTATCGAGCTGGTTCGAACGAGGATGCAGGGCGACAAGGCCGGAGCGAGTATCCTGGCCACGTTCCAGCAGGCGGTGCGGCGTGGAGGATACGCTTCGTTGCTCAATGGACTGGGCGCGACGCTGGCGCGAGATGTGCCCTTCTCGGCGATCTACTGGACGTCGTATGAGAACCTTCAGAGAAGGCTGAACACGGCCGAAGGGGAGTTGACGAGGACGCAGCGGGCCTTTGCGTGTGGCGCTGTGTCTGGAGCTGTTGCCGCGACGGTAACCACTCCATTTGACGTGGTGAAGACGCTACAGCAGGTGTCCATGACGGCTCAAGGATCGCAGCCCTCTGGAGCGACGGTGCTACGACAGGTCGTTGCCAGCAAGGGCGTGAGCGGAGCCTTCACGGGGCTCACTGCGCGCCTTGCTCGCGTGGCACCGTCCTGCGCCATCATGATTTCGTGCTACGAGCTCGGCAAGGAGAAGCTCGGCATCGAGTGAGTGGAGTCGCGTTGACGAGAGGTCACTCATCAGAGCAAGAGCAGGGCTAAATGAGCGATGTGTGACCTGGACGCTGGTCGAAGCGACTGGAGCGTTGGGTCCGATATTTAAAATCATATACAAACTACGGACCTTATCGTTCTTGCTGCCAGAGTGCTGTAGTCTACAGCTACAGTATTGGTGAAGGAAGGGACTTGCAAGTTGTAATACGACTCGATCGAGTGGTAAAGCCGTTCATTTCGTTTCCTCATTAGATACGTTCCCGCTTGCCTCAACCGGGAACGTGACTTGATGGAGTGGTGGGCAAGGTGTAAAACGCCGTCTCCTCGAGCGATTATTGTACTACACTTGCCTCGGGAATAGCTGCATCCTGCACTCAAGTGCTCTTCTCCAGCGCTTTAGCCGCAGCTCGCTTCTCGATGTCTCCGACGGTCTTCGGCACCATAGGGAAAGACCATTCAACCGGCCAGGAGGTTTTCGAGTTACTGAGCGTACACTTCAGTCGAAGCTCCATGTAGTAGGGCGAGTGCTTGAAGATCAGGGAGACCGATCCCCCATAACCATATCCATGTAGAACGTCCTGGAAATAAGGCCGTCAGAAGGCAACCAGTAGATTCATGAAGTAAGGTGTCAAGCGAACCTGAAGGACCCCCACAGCTACACAGGGCATATTTGCCATCATGCCCCCCTGCGCAGTGGGCAGCGTCCAGAACTGGTTGATATTCCCGGACGTCACGTTGCAGATCCTACAAAACATTTGTCAAACACTCTTCAACGTCGTACGAATATCACCGATACTTCTTACCATTCGTCACCAGTTTTCTCGTTCACCAGGCAAATCACGCTGCCATCCTCGATGGAATCCACCTTGCAGCGGTAGGTGTCTCCATTGTGATCCGTCAAGGTTGGCATCTCGATCGAACTTGTCTTCTTCTTCACAGCTCAAAACCACGAATGAGTGTTGTGAGGGAGCTGCCATGGCCGCCCGTGGATGATACGTGGCAGTTGGCGCAAGTTGCAGTCAGAATGATCCGGGTAACTTTCTCGTGACTTTATCCGAGTTAACCCTGTGGCTTTCATCCGAGATTGACATGATCCTGGCAACTTTCTCGTGACTTTATCCGAGACCTCCAAATCGCTTGCTTTCACTATGCTATATCTCAATGTGCGCCACACCACTTTGCTTTGTGGCGCACATCTTTGATGCGCCACTTTTTGAGGTGGAAAATCGCCACAGAGCAAGAAACGCGACCGAGTTACCAAGCACCTCAAATTGCCACCCACCCCCACGACGATGCTGGCGCAGGCAGCTCGACGCAGCGCCCAGTTCAGCGCGGCCCACAGCGTCGCTGCCACTGTACGCTGTTTTCCCCCCTTTGGCATTGGCGAGAGGCGCGGAATTGCGGATCTAGCAATGCCGCACCACCCGAATATCTGATCTTGGGACTGACTGTCGATGTTGGTGGTGCAGAGAGGCTTCGGCTTGGCTGGCAGCCGCTACCAGACGATGGTCAAGCCCGTGATGGCCGCCCCGACCAAGTCCACGTCGCTGTGGTCGCGCCTCGGCCTGCAGGCCGCCAAGACGCCCAAGCAGCCGCTCGTCTACTCCACGAAAGCTCGGGTGCGTAGTGATTGCAATGCACTTGTCATTGCTGTAGAGGTGCAAAGTGAAGTGTAGTGTATTGTGCGTTGGCTGACACTGTGGTGATGTGCAATTCTGCAGAAGTTCGCAGCCTCGACGGCCACGATCGAGAACGTGGCGGCCAACCGCCCCGTTGCCTACTGGATCTTCGGCACGGCGGCTATGGTTGGCGGCATGATTGCCGTCGGTGGTGCTACCCGCCTCACGAGGTCGGGACTGTCCATGGTGCAGTGGAAGCCGCAGGGTAGCCTGCCTCCCATGACTCCCGAGGAGTGGCAGGCTCAGTTCGAGATCTACAAGCAGTTCCCAGAGTTCCAGCAGCGCAAGAACATGGTACGGCTTTCGTGCAGTGATATGGCCTTGTTTAAAGGTGATGCTGACGTGCTGCTTGTGGCTGTTGTGTCTAGACCGTGGAGGACTTCAAGGGTATCTTCTGGTGGGAGTACGGCCACCGCATGCTTGGCCGCACGGTGGGTCTAGTCTACACCGCGCCTTTGGTCTATTTCATGCTGCGCAAGCGTCTGCCAGTTGAGCTGTACAAGCGCTTCGGTGTGCTGTTCGGTCTTGGCGCGGCGCAGGGAGCTGTGGGCTGGTGGATGGTCCGCAGTGGCCTGGAGGAGCACGGCAAGGAGCAGCTGGAAAAGCGCAACGAAGTTCGCGTCAGTCCCTACCGTCTTGCCACGCACGTAAGTACACTCGGAGATGCTTGATGTCGGGCTTTTGCTGACGATTCATCTCCCCCTTCTCGTGCTCAACAGCTTGCCTTCGCCTTCACGACGCTGGGCGTTCTTCTCTGGACGGGTTTCAACTTGGTGGCGCCTCCGTCGCGCGCGGCGATGACGCGTGAGATGATCTCGCCGGACGTGTTGAAGAAGACGACGCGCATTCGCAAGTACCTGGGCCACGTCTCCACGGTTCTGGGCTACACGATCATCTCGGGGGCGTTCGTGGCGGGCATCGACGCCGGCATGGCGTACAACACGTTCCCAAAGATGGACGAGCAGTGGATCCCGGACGACCTGTTTGTGATCGATCCCAAGTACAAGAACTTCTTCGAGAACGTGCCGCTCGTGCAGCTGGACCACCGCGTGCTGGCGCTCAGCACGCTCGCCGGTTTCGGCGCCGTGTACGGCATGGCCCGCCGCCAGTACATCTGGAGCCAGCTGCCGCAGCAGTCGCGGAACGCGCTCAACATGGCGCTGGCGGCCGCCGGCGGCCAGGTGCTGCTGGGCATCACCACGCTGATCAACTGCGTGCCCATCCCGCTGGCCATCTCGCACCAGTGCGGCGCCATCGTCCTCCTGACGGCGACGCTCTGGTCGCAGCACACGCTCAACTTCGCCAAGCCGCTCAAGAAGGTCGCCAAGGCCGCCATCAAGGCCGCTCC